>PVIR01008529.1:0-33750 GCA_004026965.1 Petromus typicus
TTTTAAACACCTACAAGCAGAAGCCCAGGAAATTAAGAAAGAAAATGAAAGCTTGCGCAATAGAATGAATTTGGCAGAAGACCGAATTTCAGACCTAGAAGACAGGATCTCAACCAATGAACTGGAAAAGCATAATCTATGGAAAAAAGCAAGCGATAATGAAAAGGCAATCCAACAGCTCCTAGATGATTCAAAGAAGTTAACATAAGATTGATTGGAGTCACTGAGGAAGCAGGAGACAATGCTAAAGACATCAAAAAGCTATTCACACAGATAATGGCAGAAAACTTCACAGAAAAAGGTCAAGAATTGGACATACAAATATATGAAGCATACAGAACGCCACATGCCCGTGACATGATTTTTTCCTAAATTTTGATAAACATTCATGAAAAGACTGTTTTACAAAAGAGAATGAGAACTTTGAAACTGGAATTATAGAATCATTAAATTAGGTCTGAGCTGCTTAAGAAGTAGTCTTTGTTACTTAGGCATGTGATTTCTTTTTCCCAGTACCTTATTCTCCCAGTGCTGTTGCAGATTCTCAGTGAAGTGTGAATGAAGCCTGGGTTTTTATGAATATTGTTATGCTAGGAGAATTTGGATGATTGGCTGTGCTCACATTGCTCATTAAGGACAGTTAGGTATGTCCACTTGAAGAAATAATCATTGCTATATAGTGAATACTGTTGTGTTGCAGTGGCTGTTAACACTGAAAGCTCTGAAAGGTACATAAATATTTATTTGTGAACTGTGTGCATATACTACAGAACTACAGTGTTATGTACAACATAATCTAGTAGTTAAAAGTGCAGCTGATGTTGGGGTTTAAATCCTGCACGTATTAATGTGAAGTTAAGCAAACCATTAAACAGTGAAGTTATCAGACTGCTGGGTGTGATGACACGGGCCTGTAACTCCAGCATTTGGGAGGCAGAGGCAGGAGGTTCACTGTGAGTTTGAGGTGAGCCCAGACTACATAGTGAGCTCACGGCCAACCTGATCTACTTAGCAAGACCCAGTCTCATTTTCTCTACTTCTCTACCTTTGGAAGCTGTAAC
Source organism: Petromus typicus (assembly GCA_004026965.1). Taxonomy (NCBI): domain Eukaryota; kingdom Metazoa; phylum Chordata; class Mammalia; order Rodentia; family Petromuridae; genus Petromus; species Petromus typicus. The sequence continues at coordinate 1,062 of PVIR01008529.1, forward strand.
CAGATACTGATGATCTTTAAGGAGGTGTCATACAAACGGTTTTCCATACTGCTGTGTTTCTAAGCTCAAATTTGTACATCTGATAGAATGAATGTCTCCACCATTACACTGTAGTGTAATCTTCATAGCTTCCTTGTGATTTGAGAGTTTAGGTACAGTGCCTATTGTCTGGCAGACAGAGACCCACTGCTTCTGAAATCACATGAATGTGGAGACCTTATCAGTTCAGGCAGGAGTGGTGTATACCCCATAGTTGGTGTGCAGCAAGCACCCTTATGGCTTTGTACTCGTATAGTAATGGTGGTTTCTCAGGCCCTGTCATCATTGGCTGCGAGTAATAGTCTGTGGTACTCTGTGCTTGAGCAGTGTCCTCTCAGTAGACACTGGTGCAGGTACTGTTGGTGGTACCTTCCCTCATTCTTTAAGCATTCTTCTTTGTTTTTGCCATTGCTGGGGATTGAATCCAGGCCCTCACTGTATGTTGGGCAAATGCTGTAACCCTCAAAGCTTCTATCTCCAAAGGGCTCTGTCAGCTGGAAACCGGGCATTCAACACCAGTGCCCTTCTATGAACAAGTAGGGTCCAGTCTGTCACACAACCCGGTGGTATTTTACTCTGTGTGTGAGACCAGCACTCAGCAGTGTCTGGAGAACCCCTGGCGATTTCCAGAGCTCAAGCTCTGGGCAGTTCTGTTCTCCTCGGACCTGGCCTGCAGCCTCTCTGCACAGTGCCCTCCTGAGTGGAGCACTTCTGCACCTGCTGTCAGCAGAGCACTCCCAAATAAAAAGCTACCCCCTGCAGAGGTCACACTGCTCTCAGCGATCACAGTCCTGTTATTATTTTGTGGTCTGACAATGTTTTTATTTTATTCAACCTTCTAACTTTTGGTGGCCATAAATATATGATTTATTCATATTTAATCTCTTATTTGATCTTTTTCTTTAAAGGACTTTAGAATTGACTTGTCCCACTTTAAAACCATTTTCGGGGCCGGGGATTTAGCTCAGTGGTTCCGGCGCCTGTCTTGCAAGTGCAAGGAGCCGGTTCGATTCCCGGTAACCACATACAATACTGGTCATGGAGACTCACCCCAGCAGCAATCAGTACCACATACCACAGTGCCAGGCGCGGTGGCTCACGCCTGTCATCCCAGCACTCGGAAGGCAGAGGCAGGAGGATTGCTGTGATGTGAGTTCAAGGTTGAGCTCAGGGCCAGCCTGAACAACAAGGCGAGAGACCCTGTCTCAAAAAACCTAAAAAAAAAAAGTCCATTTTTTGAAAGGCTATTTTGTTAAATGTATGGATGTAGGAAGATCTTTATATTACTGAATGTCAATATTCAAGTACAATATATTTTCCTAATTTATGATTTTATTTAAACTAGTACCTATTCTTAATGAATTTTTACCCAAAAAATACACACTTACTGTTTTCTGATAGTTTTTCTACGCAAGCATTTTGTTTCTTTGATCTTGATATGGTGGCATATGTTTATAGATTTCATAGGATAGGACCCAATTTTATCTTCCTGGTATACTACTCAGTCATAATATACTATTACTTTAAACTGTGGCTAGGTGTGGTGGTGCTCACATGTAATCTGAGCATTCAAGAGGCAGAGGCAGGAGAATTGCTCTGAAGTTTGAGACCAACCTATGCTACCTAGTTCAAGGACAGCCTGAATTACATAATGAGACTTTGTCTCAATAAATCAATAAACAAACTACTGTACCTCATTTGCTACTTTAGATTTTTGTATAGATTCCTGATTACTTTTGACTTTCAGAATTCAAAGCCCTCATTTAGAAACCTTAAGTAAATATAAAACTGAAAATTCTTTAAAAGGAGAGAATTTTCAAAATGTGTTAAGTAAAAGCATTATTGCCATACTTGGTGACTTTTGACAGTCACACTTCAGTGTATTAATGTTCCTGTTTTTAAAAATTTTTAAATTTGTATTAGTATATTTTTGCTGTACATGATTACATTCACTGTGGTAAATTGGTATATGAACATAATACGTTCAGTTCTTTTTATGTCTCCTTCCCCTCCCCTCCCTTTGCCTTCTCTCAGTAGTTAAGAAACACTGCTATTCATGTTGCTTGTATCATAGGAACTTTTGTCATAGGAGAAATACAGTTTTTATTAATTCTCAGAGTATGATTATGCTCTAAGTATAGGTACAGTTTTAGGTACAGTTTATAAAAAAAAAAATGTAGTCACCCATCTCAATGATAAGAGCTTTTGTGAGAACTGAAGTTCTCACTAATTATATGTTTACCTTCTTCACAGGTTCAGTTCAACTTGCAGTTTACAAAACCAAATACCTCACTAGGAGATACTCACTCAGGAGCAACTGTTGGTCTTCCATGCTCAACGGATAAGGAAAAGTAAGTACTTACTGACAAATATTTAATGCTTGTAGTTTTGAAGGTCAGCTTTAACAATTTTTATCCATCTCTCTTTGTACACTTCAGTACATACTGTTTATAAAGCCTCAACATCTTTTTTCTTTGGTATAATATACTTTGTTAGACAGTACTTTAATTTTTGCTGATTACACTGTACCATATAGTACTGTAGTTTTATGTTCTGGTACACACAGTACTGCATGTAAGAGTTAGCAAATAAAAATTATCAAGTTGGAGATTCCTTTGATCATTTTTTGTTTGGAATATTGTGATATGCATACTATTTCCTAATCTAGCAACTAGTTTATTTATTGACCTAGTCGGAAATGGAACTGTTAGTAAACTAGGAAAGTCATTACTTAACTCCTTATATATACCAAGGCAATTTTACTAGCAGAAAATGGTTATCATATTTTCAGTACACATCATTTGACAAGAGTTGTTCATTGACTGAAATTTTTGTTTAGAAATGGCTTATTTCCTTGTCAGCTAACAAAAAGTACAATATAAAAGGTTGTTATAATTTAAAAAAAAAAATTTGTCCACTCATCTATTTTCTGAACTTTGGAAAGATTTGTCATTTAATTTTAAGGGTATCATACTATTTGGCAAGATCCTTTAATGTCTTATTGCGTATTACTACTAGAGAAATTGCTTGCACTTGTATAGATTTAGCAAGGAGGAATGTACGGTAGAAAGGGGTACAATACAGAAATACTCATTTTCTTTTGAAATTTTACATTGCATTCATTGAACCAAAATTGTCTATCATCATATATTACTATGGTACATAACAGTGACCAGTTTGAGTCACTAAAGTTTTAAACAGCTTTTGATCAAAGAAAAAAGAAATCTTGTTTTAAGGATAAAACAATTAATAATGATACTTTCAAGCCACATACATAATTATTTCTCTTTATCATGTCTCACTAATATACTATTTAAAACTTAGAAAATTTTTTATTTTCCCAGAGTCCTAATTCTGTATCTTAGTTTATTATATTTTTTATTGTGGAGACTATTTAGTTATGTACAAATAATGATATTTGCTTAGGAAACCCGCAAAGCATGCGATCTCAACCAAATTAACCTGTGTATCTTAACTTAGTTTTTTCTTCAGTCTTTTAAGAACCAAACCCAGAGCCCCACACTGTTAATCGTTAGCTTATGCAGAGTATAGGTTAAGTGTCTGTTACCTAGAATGTTTCATATTTCAGGGTTTTTGGGATTTGGGAATATTTGTACATACATGATGAGGTATGTTAGAATTTAGATTTTAGAATCTTAAGTCTACACACTAGATTCATATATATGCATAAGGTGAAGATAATTTTGTATCATTTTTAGGGCATCCATGTTTTTGACTTTGGAGCATTTTAGATTGTTTGATTAAGAGCATTCATCTTTCATGTTGGTGTGTACTGTATAAACCTTCAAAAGTGACTCGTAAAATCAGTGTTTAGAAAAATAGTTACTATTTTTTCTTTCAAGTGGTGAAAATGTAGGACTAGAATCTAAATACTTGAAGAAAAGAGAAGACAGCATTCCTTTACGCGGTCTCAGCCAGAATCTATTTAGTAATGCAGGTGAGAAGTCATTTTGGTACTGGATTTTATATAGCATGGTTTAATTAAAGGTATAAAGATGTAACAGTATTTTTGTCCTTATTTGTAGACCATCAGAAAGATGGCACTCTAGGAGCATTACAGACTTCCAAACCTGCAGGGCTCCCTTCCATATCTTCAGCCTACTTCCCTGGACAGTTGTCAAGCAATTAATTCCAGCACTATTTTATACATCTTACTGGAATTGTAGAAACTCAGGTATTTAAAAAAATGTTAATGGAAATCCAGTCCTATGCGAGTAAGTTTCAAATTTTATTTAAGCTGTTGTTGGATTGGTTGGATCATTTATAGCACATAGATTACTATATAGGGACAGATTTGTACTTGGAGACTGATAGAGTCTGAGTGAGTGATTATTTTTGGGTTTCTGATAGAATAATAGTAATATGAGTTTCATTCAATTGAGTCTATCAATCCTTATAAAAGATTCTAATTATTGTAAATCAGAGTAAACTGAAATCTGCTCAGAAAATCAAAACCAAAGAATGCTAATAATTCATTTTGCCAGTTTCACTGGTAAAATGTTTTAAACTTTGTACCTGAGAATTATGAGGGAAATTGTTTATCCTAAGATTATCTCTATTTTTTTGATCTTTATATTAAAGGGGAAAGTTCTAACAGTACGTTATGTAACTAAAATGAGTTAAACCTTCATAGCAAGTAAATGAATATTATTCTTGAAACATTTAAATTAGCTAATCGAGTCTATTAACTTTTTATATACTTAGATAATTTGGACACTGTATTTCTATGACCTGGTTAAGTACAGCTGAGCTGAAGATTGCAGGATTTTAATGCTTCTTGAATAATTTATACTCATCCAGTTTTTTTCGTAATTTGGAACTTAATTAGTTCTGCAGTTAATTTTGTATCCATGGAATTGTTTTAAAAATAGAGACCGGGCCGGGGAGTTAGCTCAGTGGTTCCAGCGCCTGTCTTGCAAGCGCAAGGGCCCGGGTTCGATTCCCCGGTAACCACATAACAATCAATACTGGGTGTGGAGACTCAACCCAGCAGCAACCAGTACCACATACCACAGTGCCGGGCATGGTGGCTCACGCCTGTAATCCCAGCACTTGGGAGGCAGAGGCAGGAGGATTGTGATGTGAGTTTGAGGCTGAGCTTGGGGCCAGCCTGAACCACAAAAGCGAGACCCTGTCTCAAAAAACTTAAAAAAAAAAAAAAATAGAGACCATATAGAGTTTAGTGTAAGAGCATCATGAGTATTCACTATACTTGATTTTGTATTATAACTTGGAGTCATTTTAATGTTTACTTAACAAAGTGGACAAAAGAACTATTTCTTCTATTCCCTACTAAAAATTTAAAAGTTATTCCAGAACAAAGTTTTAAAATTCATCCACAATCATAGGGCCCCATTTTGTTTTCTTACCACTCTATATAGAATATTATCTTTAAATCCTCTAAATCAGTTTTGTTTGTAAAGTGCTAATTCTTGTACGATAGTTTAAAAATTTTCAAATACTTAAAGAAATTTCAAGATGATACGCCAACATTATTTGATTTGTGTTAGGAGAAAGAATCTTTGCTGGGCTTTTTAAATAGATGTCTTGACTCCTGTACTTTGAAACGCCTGGCAGTTGCTAGCTCTCTTAAAATACAGATCTAGCCAGAAAATTCAGCAACTAACATGCAGTGACTTTCTTCTTATTATTTAATTATACTGTATTAGTAAGAATAGGTACAATAACTTGAAAGCATGCATTCTGGGAAGTCTTGGAGAAATGGGAATATACTCTGCTGTAAATACTCTGTAATGTATGTATATAAACACTGACAAGGTTTCAGTGGGCTATGTAAGATACTGCTAGCTTTAAAAATTAGAGAGATAACCCTCTGAACATACACAGAAAATTGAATTTTGAAGTTATTGTGACATCAACCTGCTAGAGATTTTTCTGTATTATGTATATATAGATGCTGTCTGCCAATTCTTTGCAAATTGTTTTTGTGTATAATTGTACATATGTTAATAATCAAAATGTTGCCTTTAATGTTATTTCTATAAACTGAGTTTTGTTAATAAAGTTATTAAAATTACTTTGAGAGTATAACATGCTATAATACCAGTTACTTGGGAGGCTGATGCAGCATAGTAAGTCCAAGCTGTCTCAAAGTAAAATGGGCTAAGGATATGACTCCATGGTAGTGCTTACCTAGCAGGCAGCGAGTCTCAGTTCAATCTCCAGTACTGCAAAATTTTAAAATAAGAGAAATAGGACTATCTGACCTGCAGTGGCACTATCTATGCTGGCAAAATAAATACTTCTGGTTGTACACTAAGTTTTCACTTTTGTTTTTCTATAAGGATATTTTATAATAAAGAAGAAATGGATTTGAACAGAGATACTGTTACTTAAAAGCAATTATGGTAGGGCCGGGGATATAGCTCAGTGGTTCCGGAGCCTGTCTTGTAGGCGCAAGGACCTGGGTTCAATCCCCGGTAACCACATAATAATACTGGGCGTGGAGACTCACACCCAGCAGCAACCAGTACCACATGCCACAGTGCCAGGCATGGTGGCTCACGCCTGTAATCCCAGCACTCGGGAGGCAGAGGCAAGAGGACTGCTGTGATGTGAGTTTGAGGCTGAGCTCAGGGCCAGCCTGAACCACAAAGTAAGACCCTGTCTCAAAAAAACCTTAAAAAAAAAAAAAAATTATGGTAATAAATAAAGCCCAAATAGGCCATAGTAGAGATTCACAGATCAAGACTTTTTTATAAAAATCATTAAAATATTTAATTTTATTAACAGAATATTTACATTTCATGACCTTATTTAACCAGTAAGTGTTCCAAGTTTAAAAAGCATTAGGCAATAACCACACACAAGATGAAAACAGTGTAAACTATACAGTAAACTTTATGTACATTTTTTACAAAGTAACACTTCTTTAAATAATATAACTGGACACAAAAATATACACTTTAGAGAAATTCACATCAGTAATTGTATAAAGCTCTCTTCTAGGGTCCTGAAAATCGAGGACAAACATTAGCTCTGTAAATAAAGTGTTACTGTGACAGTCCTGAAAGGCCACTATATATATTTATCTACATGTAGATATCACATTGATATTTTCAAGGCTACCAGCTTTACTAATATAATTTTTAGATTATGTATTCAAGTGTTGAGGTTCTGATGATTACACAAACGAAAAGATAGTGGTATAACAAAGTAACTAGGGAACAAATTGGAGCCCGCCCTTATTCACAGGTCTCACCATCCTATTTAAATTCTAATGGTGGATATTCTTTCACTTCAAAACAATAGTATGTCTAAAATAAAATTGCTGCAAACAAGTTTGAAGCATGATTCAGATTTAGTACAATTTTCTTAAATTTTTTTTTAATGCAAAAATTCATTTACCATTTATTTTAGTGCATCTGCATTAAGGCTTTGAATTATTTGACCCAAGATTTTACAATATTAAAAACTGGACTCAGGATTTTACAGTGTTAAAAACAAACAGGTCCACAATCATAATACCTATTCAGACCTATTCAGTCTCACAAAGAGCACAGAGTTAAAGCTCAACACCTTAAGGAAATGGTAGCAGAGAAATATATGCTAATATCTAAGAAGTTATGTATATAGTTTTTAATTAAAAGATGTGTAATAAAACAGTTTAGTGGCAAGAAACTGGTGCTAATAAATGAAAGTTTTCTTTTCAAAAGAAATTATAACATCTTTGGAAAACTGTCCGGTTCTTTCAGTTCTTTCTTTAGTTCCCACGGAGTTCATGCAGATACATTTCTTGAGACAATCTTAAAGTCCACTGTAGATGGAAATGGAATGTACATCCAGAACTACAGGTGAAAACTAAGACCTGGGTGCTGATAGAAAAATCTTCCTGATTTCAGTCATCACACATTTGTATCCTGGAGTAAAGGTTCTTTGGCCTCTCCTGGCGTTTGTGTACTATGAGGATGGCTGTGACTACCACAGTGCTTTCTCCAACTGCTGGACCTTAAGCTTAAATTGGTATGTTCCGGAATAAACAAGGCAACAAGCAGAGCCAGCAGGACCGAACAGGCTCCAAAAAGGAAGGGAGGCCCAGGTATGATGGAATTCTGAGAAAGAAAATAATGATTAGGATTTTTGCACAAATACACTTATTCATCAGAACAGACTGCTTATCTTTTAGTAAGAATATATTGCTGTGAATTATCATCTCAGGACTGTACTAAAGCCATATTTATAAAATGTATTCCATTCTCAGGACAAAAGGGATATTTACTGTTGGTGTAAAACTGTGGAAATAAGGACTGGTAAGACAGTTCTTCAAAACTAAAAATAGGGCCACCATTTGATCCAGATATACATAAAACTCCTTAGGTAATACCTAAAGGAATTAAAGTCAGCATACCATACAGATACCTGTCTAGTGATGTTTACTGTGGTACATTTCACAATATCTAAAACACTGCACCAGCACATAAATGGATAAAGAAAATGTGGTGTTGCTGAGCTATAAAAAAACAGAATAATATCATTTGCAAAGTAAGGGATGGAACTAATGATCATATGAAGTAAAATAAAATAGAAAGGCAAGTGTTATATATTCTCCCTAATAAGTGATATCTAAATGATGGCATGAAAGTAGAGACTATTTAAACAAGAGGAGAGGGAATGGACATGACATGACTGAAATTTATTTTGTAAGATTAAAAGGGCATAATAATAAAACTATTAGAAATATTACAATTTTTTAAAAAAGGGCCAGGGATTTAGCTCTGTGGTTCCAGCGCCTGTCATGTAAACACAAGGGCCTGGGTTTGATCCCCTGGTAACCACATACAATATGCTCAGCAGCGATCAGTACCACATACCACAGTGCCGGGTGTAGTGGCTCACACCTGTAATCCCAGCACTTGGGAGGCACAGGCAGGAGGATTGCTGTGATGTGGGTTTGAGGCTGAGCTCAGGGCCAGCCTGAACTACAAAGCAAGACGCTGTCTCCAAAAAAAAATTAAAAGAACTAGCAAAATAGCCTATGCAGAAACATCTATCATAGCACTAAATCTGAAAAGAGGTTCTGAATGCCTTAATACTTTTCTAAAGAAAAGCAGTATTAATTCCAGTAGTAAACTCAATTAATATATCCTTTGATTTAAAAATAAACTTAATTCCTACAGCACGTAAAATCAATAGGTTCTCTATATACACCAGTAGTCAATTAGCCAGAAATCAAGAAAACAATTCCATTCACAGTAGTTTCAAATTAGGGATCAGTCTACAAAAAGGAGGTAAAAGATGACCTATACAGTAAAAACTACAGAACAGTGAAGAAAGAAATTGAAGATGACAAAAGGTAGACCTCCAACATCCATAGATCAACACAACTGATGGCCATATATTACCAAACTGATCTATAGATTGAACACACAGTCTTTGAAAATACCAATATCCTTCACAGAACTAGAAAAAAAAATCTTAAAATTCACACAGAAACAAAAGATGCAGAATTCTGAAAGCAATCCTCAGGGGAGCAAAAAAAAAAAAAAGACTAGAAACATCACAATATAATTAATTATACTAAAAAGCCACAGTAACAGAATACTATGGGCTGGGCATGGGAAATACCCATAGTCCCAGCACTTGGGAGGCTAAGACAGAATGATTGCTACTAGTTCAAGGCCAGCCTGGGATACATAGTGAGATCCTTCCTCAAAAAATCAGAACAAAACCCTGAGCAAAACAGACATAATAGATCACTAAAACAGAATACAGGGAACACAAACAAACACACAAGTATAGCTATGTGGTTCTGACAAGCCAAAAATACAAATCAGAGAAAAAACACCTCTTTAATGTTGCTGGGTAAACCCAATATTCACCTATAGATGACTGAAGCTAAATCTGTACTCACCACACTGTACAAAAACAATTCAAAATGGATCCAACACCTAGGTATAAAACCTGAAACTTTGCAACCTTCAGAAAACAACAGGAAAAACACTTGAAGCCATAGGCACAAGGAAATACTTAGAATTCCAACAGCGCAAGAAATAGAACAAAATACAGCAAATTAAAGTTTCTGTACAGCAACGGGACTAACAGAATAAAGAGCCTAGAGAATGGAAGAAAATCTTGGCCACCTACTCTACACAAAGGATTAATATCTAAAATATATATAAAGAACTTAAAAAAGAAACTGAAAAATCAAATAGCCCACTCAGTAAATGTGCAGTACTTCTCAGATGGCCACTTACTATAAGAAAAAAAATTCAGTGTCTTTAGCCATTAGAGAAATTTAAGTCACAATTACTTTGAGATTCTCCCTAACCCCAGTCAGAATAGCGATTGTGAAGAATACAAACCAATAAATGCTGGTGACAATGAAGAGAGAAAGGAACCCTTCCGCACTCTGGTGGGAATCTAAATCAGTGGAGCCACTTATGGAGGTTTCTTATAAACTTGAAAACAGTGCCGAGCTATCATCTGATCTAGCTACATCACTCCTTGAATACACTTGAAGGAAAGCCAGCATATACCAGGGATACCTGCATATTCACATTTATTCACAATTCACCACAGCCAAAACAGAATACCAGCCTAGGTGACCATCAACAGAAGAATGGATAAAGAAAATGTAATATAGATACAGTATGCAATGGAGTATTAGTCATAGGAACAAAACCCTGTCATTTGCAGGAAAATGGATGACCATTAATTATACTGAGTGAAGTAAGTGATATTTAGACAAATACCACATATTCTCCATCATATGTGCAATCTGGAAGATGAAAAAAGTAGAGGAAATGAGGGGAAGGAAGTATGATGAGGGGATAGATGTGATCAGAACATACATGGAAACCCAAAATTCTATAAAGTTAACAGCCATTAACAAAAATTTCCAGTTGTCAAACTCACAGATCATGTTTTAGCTCCAAATTACACTCATTCTTAGCACGAACCTACATTTCTGGTTTTACTGGTATGTAAGTTCTTTTTTTTTTTTTCCAAGTAAGCTTAGCTGGTTTTAAGATTAGTGTGGAATTCTAAGTAAGCCAGAAAACCAAATGAGTTTGTATTCACTAAAATGATAAATGTTGTTTGACTTAGTATTTTCAGTTACAAGAACAAAATAAAGCAAACAAGTTAACAGAGGGCACATACACCAGACACACTGCACAGAGGTGGACTTAAATGGAACATTACAAAAGCGTCAAGAAACAAATAGCTGTACAGAGTAGTAAATATACACTGTGAGATATAATCTGGCAAAACTCGATCACTATGATTCTTAGGAAAAAAGAATGAACAGCCAATTTCACAAACAGGTATATAAGAGAATAGTCTTCGATTTTATTGTTTTTTTTTCTTTTTTCCCTCATGTCTTGTTTAAGGACTTTCATTTTTAAGTATTCTATTAATCTAAAAAAAATTCAAGACAATAAAAAAATCATCACAAATTATTCAGTTTTATCAAGTCAATGAAGAATTACCTGTTCAAAGTGGTGCTGAGGGCTTGTGTTTGTCCCCAAGTCTGTTCCTGTTATTGGCAGTTCTTTAAGTTCCACGTGGAATATGTAGAAAATGAATCCATAAAGGGCTGGCCCCAAGCCATTGCACAATCCTCGAATTCCTGTTATCATTCCTTGAACAACACCTACATTGTTTACAGAAATCATTTAGTACACTCTCTTCTCCTACTCTAAAAACCAGTACAAATGTGCAAGCAACATGAAATCAAGGCTTTGAACAGACACAGGCATTAAGAACTACTTGGAAGCCATCAATCAGTACACACTACATAGTACACTAGCAAAATGAATCCAGACATACTCCTACCTATGGACAGGCTGAATAAAAAATAACTAAGCAAAAAATCCCGGTTAAAAGTCAGCCCTAAGTCCGTAAGTACAATTATTAAAAATTTCTGAAGAGACTACTAAAGACTTCCTTTGGCCAAATATATATAGTATGTTGAGTCTGTACCTCTGGAACCTTCTCTCCAATTTAAAACGCAACTTGCTTTTTGGCCATAGGCTTTCCTCATTTTCTTAAGTAACCACTGCCATTCTTTTGCAATACCTTTTTCTCCTTAGGACCAAAAAGCCTGTACCATTTTCAAGGAATTATTCTTCCTCTGTTAGCATTACTATAATTAAATGTTCCTATGACAAAAGCATAAGATTTTTACATTTATGTGTTTAGATAACTGAAATGGTAATAAGATTAATCTGATATTCCTGCTTACCGCTGACAGCAATTTTAAGGTTCTATATTTAAAAACACATTTTCCAGTACTTGTGCATAAAACAGAGAAAACAGGATTAGAATATTCTGCGCTTTCAAATAATTACCACTGGCTCCTGCCAACTCACCCTGTTGGTCAGCATCAGCAGTTCGTGAAACCAGTGCGCTAACAGCTGGAAAGGTAATGCTAGACATGGCCGCTACTGCCCCAGCAGCCCACATCATCCTGTAATCAGAGAAGCAAAACAAAAAATCAATGCTTGTTTTCCACTGTACCTGTTAATAAGGTCTGCATACTTCAGGCTCCCTTCCCTGTAAAACTGCTGTGGTACAGGGGAAAGGAGAACTATGCTTCATCTACTACTTCCTCGGTGTCTCTGGGCAGGTCACCTGAAAGTCTAACCCTGTTATTCTCAAAGAGGAACAGCCGCTCATTCACAAGAATGGTGACTTTTTAATATGAAATTGGGACATGTCAAACTGTAAGCTGTCATGGGATTAGTTCTGTAGGAAGCAGTGATACTGAGAATACTATGTAATATAGGTATAGAAAAATAAAAAGTGCCTCTAAATATAAGCCATCAAGTACAGTCCGATGGACTTGTAATTCAATGTACAGACATCACTGATTTGATCTAATCTTTAAATTGTAAAGAATAAGTAAACACTGGATGCTCTTAGCTTGATTTTTAAAAGAAATGTTTTCAATAATTTAAGCCATGAACACTGTTTTGTAACAGACTGAAAAAAAAAATCACCCACCAAAATAAATTCTTGATGTTTACTCATACCAAGTCCAAACAGAGACAAGGTACTGTAGTCAGTTGTTTGGAACCCAAGTATAAACCATGGAGCTAAATGCCATTCGTAACACCTATGTCCAACTGTATAGGTGGGAAGCCTGACACTGTCACCATTTTACCATAGCTCCTTCAAGAGACCAGACTGCAAGAAAAGCTAACACAAAGTGTGAAGCCAGACTTCAGCCCACTTCTTATTTGCTATCAGTTTTACAAACACACACACACACACACACACACAGAGGAAATAATGCCAATTTTCAGGGCCCTGCTGTGGATTTCACACTTTTTCCTAGTGACAAAAATCCTCCGTAGGATCCAAAAGTTCAATCACATCATGTAAAACTTCAGCCAGTCACTGAGCTCTAAGATACCACCTTCCTATCCTCAAACCACTCTTGGAGAATATGTACGTACACAGTTGAAAACTGTGTTTTACACACTCTGAAGGAATAGTCTTTTTTGTTTTTTTGAGACAGGGTCTCCCTTTGTAGTTCAGGCTGGCCCTGAGCTCAGCCTCAAACTCACATCACAGCAATCCTCTGCCTCTGCCTCCCAAGTGCTGGGATGACAGGCGTGAGCCACCACTCCTGGCACTGTGGTATGTGGTACTGGTTGCTGCTGGGTGTGAGTCTCCATGCCCAGTATTGTTATGTGGTTACTGGGGATTGAACGCGGGACCTTGCGCTTGCAAGACAGGCACTGGAACCACTGAGCTATATCCCCGGCCCTGAAGGATTAGTCTTGCAAAAAATATAAAGTCAACACTTTCACGAAGAAGCAAAGTTACAAATACCAAAATTAAGAAAATGAATATTAAAACAATTATACCTACCAAGGTTCGGAACCAAATCCATACCATGCCAGCTGTAATATTTGAAATCCCAGACCCAGTAAAATGGTGTTCTTATTTCCAATTGACCTCATAAGTAAACTCAGGACTATGGTCTAGGAAAAAGAAAAAATGTTTATTGATAACAGGATTATGACTACTGTTTTGCAGCTAGGTTTTGCAGCTATAGTTGTCCCAAATGCCTGTGAACTCATGGCTCCAGGCCAGGTCAAGAGTTGCAAAGAGCCCTCTGCCAGGTGTGAGGTCCACAGATGTAATCAGAGGTAGCTTACTTTGGAAGCTGAGCAAAGAAAAGAAAATCCCTCCTTTATAAAGTTCTACATTAAGGTTAGAAAAGTGAAAATAAAACTGTATTCAGCACATTTCTAGTGAGGACCAATTAAATTAAACATTAAAAACAGGCTTAATAGGTGTTACTAATGATTGAGATCTCTTATATAACAGCTTTAAAGAAGTTTTTATAGGTCAGTGTTAACCCACAATGCTTAGATATGATTTTTACACTTCTGTTTTGAATTATGTCCTTTAGTATTATTGTCAAGAGATAGCCATTTCCCTACAGTTAACTCAGATGTGTTTCTCTTCATGGCCAAATTATTTATATACTATATACACCAACCATTTTCTTTATCCATTTATCTGATGATAAACATACAGGCCACTTCTAAGATTTGGTACTGCTATAAACATGGTTGTGCCCATTATCACTATAATATGCCACTTTTAATAGTTTAGGAAGACATCCAGAAAAGGTATAGGTGGGTTGAATGCAATTTTTATTTTTACTTTCTGAGGAATCTCCATACTGATCTCCATAGTAGTTGTACCACACAAGTTTCTATTCTGATCAGAACTCCCCACAACCTCACCATCATTTCTTGATTTTTGAATTCAGGATGATATTCTTCCTGGAGTAAGATGGCTTCTCAGTGTTGTTGTCATCTACATTTCTCTTATAACCAAAGATGCTCAACATTGTTTCAGGTATTTATTGACCACATGTACTTCTGAAAAGTGTCATTTCAATTGTCCTTTTTAACTGGGCCTTTCATTTCGAGGAATCTAATGTTTCTGAGTTCTTTTGTTTATTCTAGATATTAGTTCTCTGTCCAAGGAGTAGCTTGCAGCATTTTCCCATTCTGTAGGTTGTCTCTCTTCTCTGTTGTTTCCTTTGCTGTGCAGAAACCTTTCAAATTTTATATAATCCCAATGTTTGTTGATTCTTATAGGATTTCTTGTGTAACTGGGTCTGTGTTCACAAAGTTCTTGCCCGCACCTACAAGTTTTACCTGTTCTATCTTCTAGTAGATTCAATGTGTTTTAGTATCTAGGTCTTTGGTTTAGTGCAGGATCAGAGATGGAGATTACCAACTAATTATTTAAACTAACCTACTACTGAGATCCTAGTGGTTTCACAAACAGGACATCAGTTTAGTAAGTATGATTCACTTACAGTAGTACAGTTACAAGCAGACTCAAGAAACAGCCTGGATCATCATTTTGGCTCTGCTGACTGTGCAAATGACTTCACAGCGAACCTCGTTTTTGTATCTTACAAAATGGGGTAGCAGCAGAGATTTCAGCCAATGAAATGAGATAAATTTGCATAAAGCACTGAATATTGTGCCTCCAATACAGTTAGGGCCTTTCATAAACTGCATTAGGAATACATGGGTATTTCTCAGGGTTCACTGAAATCCAAGAATGACTTTGGAACGTTAGAGAATATTTCTTACTATTCTAACGCTTAAGTATTCCTATATTATGGATAGCAAGTCCATAAAGAAAGTGAAAATAATTCAGGAAATAATTATTTTAATCCTGAATGTTACAACTATAAAATGTGTTAAAAATTCTTTAAATTGCATTTTTTGAGAGTTAAATCACATTTAGTCACAAATTTATCAGTAAAAAACAAAAAATAAGAACAAATCCTTCTAAGGATTTTTGAACAATTGGGATGCATAACCTTTAAAATAATTTTTTTTAAAGATAGGCTCTCATTATACATTTCAGGCTGTCTCTGAACTTCAGAACAGACTGGCCTAAAAATCGCAGTGACCCTCGTGACTCAGCTTCTTGAGTGCTGAGATTATAGGTGTGTGTCACCATCCCCAGCAGTTTTCTTAAGACTTTCAAGGAGGGGCAGAGGATTTAGCTCAGTGGTTCGGGGTGCCTGTCTTGCAAGTGCAAGGGCCTGGTTTGTTCCCCGGTAACCACATACAATACTGGGCGTGGAGACTCACGCCCAGCAGCAATCAGTACCACATACCACAGTGCCGGGCGTGGTGGCTCACGCCTGTAATCCCAGCACTTGGGGAGGCAGAGGGAGGCAGGGGCAGGAGGATTGCTGTGATGTGAATTTACAGCTGAGCTCAGGGCCAGCCTGAACTACAAATCAAGACCCTGTTTCAAAAACAAAACAAACAAACAAACAAAAAACAACAACAACAACAACAAAAGACTTTCAAGGAAATCATGTGAGCCTAAGACTGAATCCACGAGGTGGGCCTATCTTGCAGGATTACATTCTGCACCCACAGTCCAAAAAAGGGAACTTATCCAGGGTCAGCAATGAGCCAGTAACAAATTAAAACCAATGAAAACAAATGGTCACCTTTTCAGTCAACAGCTAGTATTTTCCAGGCTTAGTATGCAAAATATTTTCATCTTTTCTTTCCCTTAATCAAATGCACCCTGTGGATACACCCTGTGTAGTTTGTGGATAGGGCCTGGTGATCAGTATTACAAAAATAACTAAAATATTAGAAATGATTACGATGCAGATATTTTCTCTTGATTTTATTTATGGACTATAATAACAGATACTACTTTCGATTATGCAAAAGAAATCTCTGTGTAACCAAAGTTCTGTGGCATCAAACTGGCTGGAACACAGAACTATAACACAAAGCTGAGTAAGTCTGTTAAACTAAACTCAAAATTACCTCCAAGTGCAGCACTTCCATGTGAAAAAATGGGATTCATTTTATGGCTCATGAAACTCAGAGAGGAAACGTTTTTTGCTCATCATTGCTAAATGCAACCACAGAGAAAGGAGTGCTGCTGAAAACACACTGACCCATGACGAAATCCTGGCCATTTCCTCCAGCAGGCAGAGAACCCCAGCTCCAGAAACAGGCCGATCAGTCAGCTGTGTGCTGTGAAGCACATTCATTCAGAAATTCATACCAGTCTAAGAAAGCTGATACTTTTGTAAGCACAGACCATAAACATAACCAAAACTCTAATAATATGTAGTCATCTCAGAGGCCTTCATCCAACCCAGGGAGCCATTACGTAGAGAATTCAGTATCTTTCCCTTTGAAGGAAGTAATTCTCAAGTCAATCTTACCTCAATAAACAAGATTTCAGCTTGAGACCCTGAATTCAGTTCCAGAACCACTAACAACAGAAAGTATATTCATTACTAGCCCCATTTCCATTTTACAGATACAGTAATTAAAGCAGAAAGATAAACGTATTTTCTTAGGGCCATGGATGGACCTTTAAAACTGGGTCAGAAATAGCCCCGTTGGTGGGACAAGTATGATCTACTCCTACTACGGCCGGCCCAGCGCTGAGACTCTGCTCTCATTCACTCGCTCACACCCTCTGTATACTAGTAACATCAAAGCCTGAAAGGCACTGACTGAATACTACAGCATTCTCAAGGAGAGCCATCAGTGTCTTTCTTGAAGGCATTATTTATATACTTTTATTTGCTTTTGTATTAGCACCTAGTAAGTTATTTGTTAAGGGATGATGTAAAACATGCACAACTGTTACTATGTCACAATATTTCCAACTCAAAAATAATGAAATGCATTACTTCGCTAATGTATTACATTACGCTAATGTATTACAGTGCGCTAAATAGGAAACATTTGTTTCTTTTAACTCGCATTTTAGAGAGAAGTAAGTCACAGAGGTTAAATGACTTAACCAAGATCACAAAACTGATTAACAGTTAACACTGACATTAGCTTTCAACAAATATCTGCTAAGATCCTACTGAGTCCAAGTCTTACTCTAAGTCTTAGGAGAGAATGATAAATGAGTCAAGGTAGCGGTCGGTCATCACACGCACCACCTTCTACTCCAGAGGACGGGCATATTCACACTTATTTCACAAGTGATTCCACTCCACTTTTTCCCTGCTATAAGAAATGAAAATAAGGTACTGCAGAGCTGCTGCATGAATCTGGAGGGCCACGGAAGGCCTTTCTGAGGTGGCAGCTGTGTGAAGGAAGACAGTGATGCGGAGCTGTGAGGGAAAGAGCATCTCAAGCGAGGGTGAGAGACAGCACAACAGTGACAGACTGGAACATAACGCAGCACAGAGAAAAATGAGGTCATGTCAGTTTACATTTTATTCTGGTTGCAACAGAAAGTGACTGTTAAAAAGGAAAAGTATGAGTGCCTTTCCATTTTAAAAATTCCTCTGCCAACTAGAGAATGAGCTGTAAGGAAGCAAAAACAGAAGCAGAGTCACCAGGTCACTGCTGTGGCTGAGATTGGGTTTCTCATAATGGAGACCATGAGAAATGCTTGGATGCAGGTTGTATTTTGGAGCTGACAAAAGTGTAATTCAGTAGCTGGGATGTAGGGCGCTGGGGATAGGGGTAGGGAATAAGGCCAAGGTTTCTTGCCCAATCAACCAGGAGGTGATGGAACTTCTGAAAGGCTGACGAGCACTGGGAAGGGGAACCCAGATCTTAGTTTTGCGCATCTTAAGGTGGAAATGCACATCCAATGTGGGACACAGGAGTTTAAGGACTGACCTGTAGGTACAGGTGTAGAATTCACTGGCAGGTAAGAAATGGATAGGAAATACGATAGCTGTGTCCTCATGTAAACAGTTACTTAGTGAATTAGGAACTTGTGCACCTGTCTGTAGTGTAGCCTTTGGCAAATCAGAGAAAAAAGGCCCCACGGAAGACAGCAACTACTTGACTCCCAGTGGAAGGTGGATCTGTTCAGTGTCAGCAGATACAATCAGCTGAGGAGGGATGGCACGGCCTTGTAATTTCACATAACACTTTCCCAATCTGAAATGCCTACTAATTTTTAAAAAATTTAAATACAATAGAAAAAACATCAGTGACTCAATCTGGCACCTGCTGGTTTGCAACCTAGGATGACAGACAAATATACAACCCTGACCTCTCAGCCTACTTGAAGCTCTACTACAGCTCACAAACATCTGATGCAAGAACAATCAGATATGCACAGGTAAAGCTGGAAAAGCTGCCTCCTACACAGTGATGGAAACACACCACGTTAGTGCAGGAATCCAGAGAAAGGACATAGTGGAAGGACTGGAAGCAGAAAATGCAGCAGGAAGAAAGGCATGTGGGTAAGAAATAAGGTGAACAAATACGAAGCATCAATACGGAGCCACTGCAGCGCGATGCTGCTAGAGGGAGGCAGGCCAACAGGTCCGTCGCTCTCCACAGAGTACTTCCGAGTACAGGAGACCACAAGGCCATGCTTCCACTTCTGAGGTTACTCAGTCTTAGGAAACCTCAAGTCCTCCAAATGTAAGTATCAAAGTCATACGCAGGGTGCACCCTCCTCCTGTTCACTTGTTTCTGAAGTCACCTACTCTCACTGTTTTTAATGTGACTTGTCCTCTTAGACATGGTTCCCATGTAAGCACCAAACACCAGCAGTCATTAACAGTATTACCGCTTGTGGCCTGTGTGCCTGTATCTGCTGTGACAGCAGGGCTGGCTGATGCAATGCTTGCTTCTTTCTAGTCTCACCAGTACTGGAACTCTGCTGCCGCTGGTGATCTGTACAACGCAAACCCAGCCACAACCTTTTCTCTCTGCACATCTGCTCACCACACTGTGCTCTCAGAGACCTTTGCTTCTGTGTCCCTCATGTCAGATGCCATTTGTTGAGCAGAGGGCAAATTCCCTGGAATGCCTTCAACTCATCATTATTGTGTTACTGCCTGGATTTATGAGGCACTTGCTGCTGCCCTGACTCGCTAAGTACAGTATAAAATGGAGCCTAAGATGTTACAGTTATCAGTCTCTGCAAGGGCCCATTTGGAGGGACAGTCAGGGGCAGACTCTACGACATCATCCTACCAAAAAGGAAACTCACCTGTGCAATAATGGAAAGAATGCCAAGGACTGCTATAAATGCTGCGACACTTTCTGGTGAAAATTTCATTATCTGGAAGGTTTCCATAACAAGAAAAATTAGTGAGTAAAAAGGCATAAAAAAGTACCATACTAAGGCAACTACTTGTATATTAACATTAAATGGAACAGTAAAAACAACTTATAAACAAAGTGTAAATATTTAATTTCTGAATGGAAATATTTTAACTTTCAATTCATTAAAAAAAGAATTCAGATGAAATATAATGAGTTAAAACACTAAAAATATCAATTTGTATATGCTGATTTTCCTTATTAGGTTATGCGAGATTGGAGATAGCTATCATGCATTCAGAATAATTTCAGAGAAACAATGTAGCATTTTACGTATTGATAAAGGCTTGATTCCTATCTAGTAAGGCTGGTTCTGAGGAGGAAAAAGTTTGTGCTCTCACTGTGGCTACTGCCTTCTTTATGTAGTTTCTAAGTGAAAGAGAAACTAGCAGAGATAAACAAGTTGGTTAAAGCATCCTACTACTTTAATAAGCAACAGATAAACTACTTATCTTGACAAAGAAAACTTCTGCCTAGGCCAAAAATCTTATTAAGAACGGAATAAGAAA
Organism: Petromus typicus; assembly: GCA_004026965.1. Taxonomy (NCBI): domain Eukaryota; kingdom Metazoa; phylum Chordata; class Mammalia; order Rodentia; family Petromuridae; genus Petromus; species Petromus typicus. The sequence goes on from PVIR01008529.1 coordinate 21,718, forward strand.
CAGCAGACACCCTGAACAAGAGGTTAAATCTAGCACACTATTATTTATAAAATGGTACTGATTTTAACATTACCTGTTGATTGTAGGTCTCAAGATAAATATTTTTCTTATGGCACTAAGTAATAAAAGAAAAATTCATTTTGTTAGAATAGGGTCTTACCTGTCTGAGGTATAAAAAAAAGCTGGAATATTGGCCTGCCTCCGGCAAGTAGGAAAGAAACACCGTAATGCAGATGAGCAGCACTATCGAATCTTGGCCCACTTTTTTTAAGGACTAGAACAAGAAAAAGACTGATGTAAGTTCTTTGTATCAAAAACAGTGATCCTAAATAAGTTTTTCTGATACACAGACAACTAGTTACTTTTAAAAATTTATTTCATTATGCAAACTATTCTGACAAGTATTCTGAAATGTTAAAAAATGCTTCAAGACACTTTCACCATAAAACATGCATGCCAAAATATTAGCAATGCAAATGAATATGTCTGTCTGTCTTCCTTTTACTTTTCACCAAAGAGAACAAACAAAGTATAAACTTACTGCAAATGGGTCAGCTTGTTCCCAGGAAATGGGCGCCCCCCACGATGCTGGCCGCATCTTTTCAGGCAAGGACTCAGGCACGGCAACAAGAATGAAACAAATATCTAGCAAAGCTATAGCTGTCGCAAGGACCACTACTAAGCTGTCTCCATACACTCGTCCGAGGTAAGCTCCAATCGCAGGGCTGGTGACTAAACTCGCAGCAAATGTTGCTGAGACCTGGACAATCAAGGACAAAGAGGAGATTAGCGAGGATACCAGGGCTACTTCACTACCTCACTCCTTTCATACAGTGCTCATCGCTCCTTTCACAGCCTTTATGTCGGGCTACTACTACAGCCTCTTTTTTTTGTTTTTGAGACAGGGTCTCACTTTTGTAGTTCAGGTTGGCCCTGAGTTCAGCCTTGAACTTAAGCAATCCTCTTGCCTCTGCCTCTTGAGTACTGGGATTACAGGTGCGAGCCCACCACCACGCTGGGCACTGTGGTATGTGGTTCTGATTGCTGCTGGGCATGAGTCTCCATGCCTGGCTTTGTTGTATGTGTTTACCGGAGATTGAACCCAGGTCCTTGCACTTGCAAGACAGGCGCTGGAACCACTGAACTAAATTCCTGGCCCACAGCCTCTTTTCTTGTATTCTCTTTTGCAGAAGATAAAAAGACTAGGTACTTATCTACAACATGTGTACTAGCCTCTAAGGACAACGGCTTGCAACTTTCTTTTTTCATTTTTTGGAGCCAGTGTCTTGATATGTAGTCCAGGCTGGGCCTTGAACTTGCAGTGATCCTCCTACCCCAGCCTCCTGAGTTCTGGGATTATAGGCATGAACCACCACAACACCAACCAGGCCCAATTTTCTTTAAGTCTTGAAGCCTACTGTGCAAATAAATACTACTGGCAAACTTACATGTAAAACACATTTCAGAAAAGCCAAAAACAAAAGAAAACAAAACAAAAAAGCCCGCTCTGGTTGAGGAAAAATGGGGTCTAGAGCAGATTCCAAATATCTGCTCCGTCAGCCATGATAGTCATCCGCACACTACCACAAATTCTTTGTCCTCCTCAAGAAACGAGTGTAAAAGCCGCTGTTGTAAGGAAATCACTGATTATTCCAATGTTAAAAGTAAAAGGACATTTAGTTTGATATGTACTCAGGAAGAGCTGAAATAAAAACTCTGAGACTCTCTTCTCATCAATTACAGCATTAACCTGTGGCAAGGGCCGGGTGGATGTGCCCACAGGGATAAGCTACTCAAGAGAGCGGGCTAGCAGGATCTTTGAGCCTGGATGATTGACACCAAGGTGATTAATACCACAATGCGCCCTCAAAGAAACAAGTGACTTGAATTTCATGTTACATGAACAATACTTCAGTAAGACTGGTCTACTGAACATGACCTACAAATATGCAGTAGAAGCTATGCAATTTTCAAGTCAATTATTTGAACCAATACATAAAGTTCTAATAAAACAACTAGATATCAATCCAAATGCCCTCAAACAAGTTAACAAACAAATGTAAATTCAAACAATCAAATACTACACAGGAATAAAATGCATTCATCCATAGTATCAACATGGAAAAAATATCAAAAGATTGTGTATTATTTCACTCATATGACCTTTTTTTGGGCGGGGGGGGGGGTCCTTTTGAAACCGAGTCTCACTTTGTAGTGCAGGCTGGACTCAGACATGTTGCAATCCTCCTGTCTCAGCCTCCTGTGCACTGGAATTACAAGCATGCACTACCATGCCCAGCTACGTGACATTTCTAAGCAAGGCAAAACCATAGAGAGAGAATGTAGATTTCTGGCTGCCTGCACAGAGAGGTAGTAAATGGAGAATGGTAAATGGACCTAAGAGTACTCTTTGGGCCAACAGAGATGTTCTAGAACTGGATTGTGGTGGCGTTCTGTTATAACAGCCCTCTGGGAGACTATAGACAGACCAGGACCTGCGCGCAGCTTGGACACTTCTACGGGGTAAGGACAGTGGTTTGCACTGTGAAGGCTAGTTAGGTGTCTAAGGGCGCTCACAGAGACCTCATCTGAAAAGCAGGGAACACAGGCCTAGTAACAGTCCTGGTGAGTTATGTCATGTCCTGTCCCCATTTCTGTCTACTTGGTGGCTGTTTCTTTCCGGTCAGATGGAAAAAGGATCACAAAGACCACTTTCTCTGCTTTACTGCATCCAACTATTTCTGGATTTAAGTGGTCATTTACAGAGTATACCTTCAAATAAAATGACACTGAATATTAATTAATATTATTATTAATTTTTGCCAAGGGCAAAAGAAATTAAACACACAAAAAAACTGAGAACTGGATTACTGTAATGGCTCCAAAACTTCATAAATTAAGATTTACTAAACTCTACACAGACAATGGATTAATTTCATGTTATATAAACTATACCTCCATAAAACTTTTTAAAAATCTTAGCTATCAGCAGCCTCATATATCTTAATGTTCTACATTTATAAATGAAATCCTTACTCTGCCTAAATTTCTCACAGTAAGAATTTTCTCCTCCAAACATCCTCATTCTAAGTATTCTGTGCTATTGGCTCCTAGTCAAGAAATCACAGTTTCTTTTAAAACTTTAAGATTCGATCCAATCCAACATTTGATCCTTATTTATCATGATATGCTTGTCCCATACTCTACTGCTGGCTCCATGGATAATCATGTGTGTGCTACTGTGCTAGGGCAGCCACCGTTCCCTGAGATTTACAATACACTGCACTGCCATTTGTTACCCAGACAGTGTCCTGGGTCCTGGAACTACCTCCGTGGCCCAAATCCAGCTAAAAATGGTTCTTACTTTTAGAAAGGCAAATACACATGCAAAAGCAACCCAAGGGGACAAAGGCTGTATCCGGCCCATAAAGGTACAGGAAAGGTATGCTGAACCCTGAGCTAGATGTATTTTAGGGGAAGGCAATAGTTATGTAGAGCAACTTTTAAACTCGACAGATTAGTAAATAATTCCTTATTTTTAGGATTTGTTAAAAACTTCACAGATATGGCCCAGAATTTAGTGCAAAGACTCGGGTTTGATCACCAGTAACCACATACAACAGTGCTAGGTGTTGAGACTTATGTCTACCAGCAATCAGAACTACATATCACAATGCCAGGTGTGGTGACTCACACCTGTAATCCCAGCACTTGGGAGGCAAAGGCAGGAGGATTGCTGTGAGTGCAAAGCTGAGCTCAGGGCCAGGCTGAACTACAAAAGTGAGACTGTGTCTCAAAAAAAACAAAAAAACTCCAAAGATAGCTCACTGGTACAGCACTTGCTTACCATGATGAAGATCCTGGGTTCAGGTCCTCATGGCACAAAAACAAACAGAAAACTTCTTAAGGCAAAATATACTTCAATTCTGACATATGACTTACAATATAACCTAACTGATAACTTTACTTCTGAAATACATTTTTATGTAAAACTAAATCTTGCAAAGTTGTATCCTTGTAAGGGATACTTTAAGACAAGGTATTTCTCAATCACTAAGGTGTAAATGTACATACCAATCCATAAGCCATACTTCTTTCATGCTCTTGAGTTATATCTGCTACATATGCAAATACCACGGAGAAAGTAACTGCGAAAACCCCAGAAACAGAGATAACAGCAAAGTACCACCTAACAATGAAAGACAATTGATAAGAAACATTAGAACAGTTGCCGTTACTCGCACTTTCCTTCATTTCTATTAGCTAATGAGATTAAGAATATTAACTTTAGTTAAGAGCTTTCTAAGAAGTTCATGGATAGCACTTCCATTAAGTCTGAAGTCACAGATGGCATGAAAAGACAGGGCCAAGTGCTCCTTCAATGAGGAATACAGCATTTAACAGTATCACGTACTTAAGTAAATCTTTTTCCAACTATTTGACTGTTTTCTGTACTAAAAACATCATCAAAATCAAGCTTATTATACTTTAGTTATTCCTGTGTTCTACCACAGTACTATACAAAAAGCAAATTCATCAAAACTGACAAGTTATTTCATATTTATTTTGAGTCTATTTATAGAAACTAGATGTTTCTCATGAATTTAACTCTTCAAATGTTGGCAGAATAAACTCAGTCTTTACGCAGAAGAAATCTGAGTGGCACTGTCCACAAAATTAACAAAAATCACTACAAAGAATGCTGGGCGTGGTGTCTCATGCCTGTAACCCTATCCCTCAGGAGGCAGAGGCAGGAGAATTGCTGTGAGTTTGAGGCTAGCTTGGGCTACACAGTGAGTTCAGGGCCAGCCTGAATTACAAAATGAGACTTTGTCTCAAAGAACTAAAAAGGAAAAAAAATCACTACAAAGAATGAATGAATAGAAGATACTTTTAAAAACAATTTTTTTTTTTTTTTGAGACAGAGTCTCGCTTTGTAGTTCAGGCTGCCCTTGAGTTCAGCCTCAAACTCACATCACAGCATTCCTCCTGCCTCTGCCTCCTGAGTGCTGGGATTACAGGCGTGAGCCACCACACCCGGCACTGTGGGATGTGGTACTGGTTGCGGCTGGGCGTGAGTCTCCACACCCAGTACAGTATGTGGTTACCGGGGGATCAAACCCGGGCCCTTGCAAGACAGGTGCAGGAACCACTGAGCTAAATCCCTGGCCCCTAAAAACAATTTTACTGTAGCTGATTCCAAAATATTAGTTGGAGTAAGAAGTTTGTGTTTTAATATTGAGGTTTTTAAAGTCACTTGTAGTCATAATGAACTTTCGATATCATTCTACCAGATTTTATCACTATTGCAATTTTTCTAACAATTTCCCAAAGCAAATTCTTTGCTAAGTCCCTGGATTCCTTTGGTAAAAGTTCATTTGCAGGGTCTTTAATTCATGAGAGAAGATCCTACCCCATGTATCTCCTAGGCTTTTCTAGACATACAGTGGAAATACTGTATAGCATATTTGTGATATAAATTAATTAACATTAACATTGGAGGAGTAGAAAGAACATCAAAGAATGAATCTATTACCCTAGTTTTTGAGACATTTATTCTTTTCAGGGAGCGTTCTTTCCTTTCCTCTTAATTTTTATTGGCCAGGAGCCTTGTTTCATTATGAAGAGCAATAAATGCCTGAAATCTGACCAAAGAGATGCAAATAAAAGTTGATGGGAATTCTATAAAGTTTCCTTAAAAGAAAGTGGTATGTCTTTGTTACCATACCTGCATGCTTGAGTAGCCATCGTAGACCTTGAGACAACAGCTAAGGATGGCAGAGCAGCAAGACAGAAGTCTGGCTGACTCCCCCAGCTCTGCACTACTCAACTGCAATCTCTTTTATGTGGAGAGAGAAATAAACTGTCTTGACTCTAGGCGGCCATTATTTTGGGATTTAATGCTAGGTACTGAAACCTATTTCTAATTAATATAAGTAATGATAAACTTCATCTGTGTTTTTAACATTCAACTTGGGAAAAATAAAAAGTTAGCAATTCTATCTAGTCCCTAGTATAGTGTTTTGAAATTCAGGTGTGAAACCAAAAGCAGGTTTGCTGTTAGTCTAAATGTTTCCAGCTTTAAAACCTTGACTATTGGGGCCGGGGAGTTAGCTCAGTGGTTCTGGCGCCTGTCTTGCAAGTGCAAGGGCCTGGGTTCGATCCCCCGGTAACCACATACCATACTGGGTGTGGAGACTCACACCCAGCAGCAACCAGTACAACATACTACAGTGCCGGGTGTGGTGGTTCATGTCTGTAATCCCAGCACTCGGGAGGCAGAGGCAGGAGGATTGCTGTGATGTGAGTTTGAGGCTGAGCTCAGGGCCAGCCTGAGCTACAAAGTGAGACCCTCTCTCAAAAATAAAAACATAAAATAAAACTTTGATTAGACACTATATTTTTAGGGCTTTTGTTTGTGTTAAAGAATAAATTTATTAAGAGAATTAAAAAGTAAACACTACAGAGATAAGTTGGCAACCCCCCCCCCCCCAAGAAACGAAGATTAAGAAAGCAATTAGGAGAAACTGGTATTTGACTGGTGTAATGTGAATATGCACATACCATGGGCTGATCTTCATTAAAGGAATCGGGGCACATGTGAAAAACACTGTTAGCAGCAAGAAGGATTTTCGGCCCCAAACATCAGAAAGAGCACCAATAAGTGGGGCACTGAGGAATGACAACAAACCCTAAAATAAAATTTAAACAAAATAAAGTATGCAGTTTATCCAGAAGCCAAAAGTAAATCAGTTCACTATCATAATTTTAAATAAGTTTGTTTCCAAAATACATCACTGAGCTTTAAAGAATAACTTAATTGTCTAAATAAAATTAAGTTTCCTCAGGCTAGCGTTATCTGCAGGACTCTTGCTGGGCGTTACATATGAAATGCCCTGATGAGTTCTCTCTCTCAGAAACTACACTAACAGTTTTAGAAAGAATCTCATGTGCTTACTGCTCACTTTATACTGGTAGGCTACTTATCAGGCCTGTTTATAAAGAACTTATGTAATAACCAATACTTTATCATACTGATACTATTTTGTTTTGCTAAGTTTTTCTAAATATAATGGTCTTCTTTCCAACTAAATTTCTTAATGTTGGTTTATTTGAATCAAATCATATTTAAAACCCAATTAGTCGAATGTATTACATAAACCCCTGTATTATAATCTAACTATAAAAACTAATGTTTAATGGATTACTCAGTTAATTTAATAGTAACAGAATTATACATATATAAGTGTATACATTTAAACATGTATAACCCACCTTTACTCCTTGAATTAAGCCATTCATAAGAAATGTATGTTTAGGGAAGGTTTCATGTAATACCTAGAATAAAAATTAAAATAAAAATGACATTCTACCTTTTAGCCTTAGTAAAATTTCTACATTTACAATTCAAATATCCCTTCATAATATGATCTAATTTTACTTCATATAAATTTTCAGATTTGTATATATGATACTATGCATGCATATGAGTAAAGGCTAATAATACCCAATATTTATACACATTTATTATGTTACAGACACTAAATTTGGAGTTTTATATATGTTGACATTTAATTTCTCAAAATATATGTTGACATATATGTTGACATTTAATTTCTCAAAAATTATGCTAACAGAAGTTTAATTAATGTTTTATCCCAGATCACAGTTAGAAAGTAAGAAAACTGAAACTGAGCCTGCGAGGTTAGGCTTTAATGTCCAGGCCTCTATATTTTGCTATGTCACTCCTTACATGGGAACTATTTCAGGTGAGTAAACACTGTCTGGGATACAAGACTAGAAGAACAGGGAAGTTTTAGTTATCACAAAGTAAATGTAGAAAGGTTACATAAAGAAAAAAAATCCCAATCTATAAAGACAGGAGTTATTCTATCTTCTCTAAGTCCTGTTCTCAAACTACATGGCATCAATTTCATCAGTGAGCAACAAGTGAACAAATATCAGGAACTCACTGGCTGAAAGAGTAACTGAAGGGAAAGACAACTGCAAGAATAAAAAATAGCAAGCACTATTTTTTACAGCATATATAGCAGGTGGTTTATGCATAGACTGACTCCAAACATTAAAAATCAGGCTTAATTACAGCTTTACAAATGAGGCAACCAAGTCACTCTGCACTTAAAAGCCAATGCATTTTAATTATGCAGTACTGTCCCTCAATAAAAACAGCAGGGTAGCCATGACCGGAGTAAGAGAAAGGCGGGGGAAAATCACCTTTCTAAGGATTATAATTGCTTCCTCTTCAGTTACTCTGCTGCTAAAAACTAGAATTTTAACAAAACACTATGTAAAACTAAAGAAAATTTGAGGGCTAGGACTGTATTTCAATAGTCAAGCACTTGCTTACCATGCACAAGGCCCTGGGGTCAATCCCATTACCACAATGAAAATAATTAGAAATGAAATGTTAGTCAAAGAAAAGCATAACCATATATTTTTAATTTGTTCTGAATTAGTTCTCAACCAAGGGTAATTCTGCCCCAGGGGACACTTGGTTACCCATGGAGGCATTCTTTTTTATCATCTCACACAGGAAGGGGTAAGAGAGAAAATATTACTGGTATCTACTAAGTACAAACTGACAATGCTAAAAAATCAAAAAACAAAGCCAGGGATTTAGCTCAGTGGTGTTGTACCTGCCTAGCAAGAACATGGTCCGGAGTTCAAGCCCCAGTACCAAAAAACAAAGACAGAATAATGTTACATATCCTATAGTGCACACATCAGCCCCACAACAAATAATTTACCTGGCTCAAAATTTCAATAGTGTTAAGACTGAGATACTCTGTTGTTAGTTCTAACAAAAACCAGAGGATCTAAAGAAAGGATCTGCAGACAGTAAACAGTTCTGGCTTTTCCTAGCCTTGCACGCTAGTCTCCATCCAAGTACTCAAGTCTGCCCTTGTAGGACAGAAACACCCACATATGTATAAATATAAGAATATAGCTGTGCTTCAATAAAATTGTACTTATAACAATAGTCTATGAAAAGGATATGGTCCTCTGGCCATATGCTGCCAGTTCTTGTTTTAAAGGAAAAATCTTAAATTCCTGAAACTAGTATTCCAAAGCCTTTTTAAATTATCATCATCATCATCATCATGATTATTATTATTTTGAGACAAGGTCTTGTTTTTGTACTTCAATCATCATCATCATCATCATCATCATCATCATCATCATGATTATTATTATTTTGAGACAAGGTCTTGTTTTTGTACTTCAATCTGGCCCAGGTGAGAACTCACAACAATCCTCCTGCCTTTGCCTCCAGAGTGCTGGGATTACAGGCGTGAGCCACCACGCCCAGTACTGTAGTGTGTGGTACTGATTGCTGGTGGGTGTGACTCACCATGCCTGGCATTGTTGTATGTGGTTACCGGGGACTGAACTGGGCCCCGGCACTTTTAATATAGTTGCCAAACCACTGAGCTAAATCCGCGGCCCCGCAGAACATTTTATAATCAACTGAAATCTATTTTTTTGCAATTACACAGGCCTTCTTATAAGTCAAGTCTTTCTAGGTACAAAGAACAGGTCAGACATTATAAAAAATTATATATGACAAATACCTACAAGCAGTTTATAATTTGACACATCACATCACCAACGATTCACTTTGCTGAGCAATCTTTCATCGAATCAATCTGCTCTCCTCAAAGCTTTGAAATATTCCTTCTGATAGTCATACTTTATACAATAACATTTTATTGGTTTTGAATGTATGATCCCACATCTTCTCTACATAGCCTTCAAATCTGCAAAAATTTCTCTGCTACTAAATTATCCTCTGTACAGCCATTTACAGACAAAAATAACATGTGACCCAACTGTGAAGATTTTTGATCTGTCACAATCTCTTACACTTCAGATTTGAGTAGGAAAAAATATTTTCTAAGAACTGTATCTTAAAATTTTTAAGAAGTTCAATTTTTGAGTATAAATAAGCCTTAAAATATTAAATGCCTTGGTGCTATCTTTGTAATCAAGTATAAATACTAAACTTAGATTGACAATTTCAGGGATTCATAGCACGGACTGTGCACCTAGCAGCCTGAACTACCAAACTATGGCTTCTTATTTCTAGAATCCTAACTGTTGAAGGAGTAAGTCACTTCTTAGTATTATAGATCCATATATCTGTTGCCATTAATTTTCTATCTAGCTATTATTTAATCAATGATCACTGACTTATACCCAACTATGAACCAATCACATATTCAAAATGTCTAAAGTGTTGTAGTTTAGTTCTTAAAAATATTTGTCAGTACAGAATATTTCTTTGTACTTAATTGAAATCTCCTTGTTAATGGCTTCAACACTTTCCTTTACAAACTATATATCACACAAGCTTTGTCTTTTTGTTTGTGTTCTAGAAGAGCTTAAAACTCAAAGGTATAATTAACTGCAGTTTAATTAAGTTTAAGATATTTCTTATAATGCCATATTAGCTTTAAAAATAAAAATTTAAGGCTACCATAAACGTAAAACTAAACATTTATAGTAATTAAAATGTCTAAAACTGGTTAACTGCTAGGTAATTAATTCAACAACTTTGAAATTGAAATGCTGAAACAAACTACAAGGTAATTTTTGATCATTATGTATGACAATGCTGATTTAAAAATAAATCAGTTAGGGCCAGGAATTTAGCTCAGCAGTTCCATGCCTGTCTTGCAACCACAAGGGCCTGGGTTCGATCCCTGGTAACCACATACAATACTGGGCATGGAGATCCATGCCCAGCATCAACCAGTACCACATACCACAGTGCCGGGCGTGGTGGCTCACACCTGTAATCCCAGCACTCGGGAGGCAGAGGCAGGAGGATTGCTGTGATGTGAGTCTGAAGCTGAGGTCAGGGCCAGCCTGAACTACAAAGCAAGACCCTGTCTCAAAAAAAAAGTCAGTTATCTTCATCCTCGTTTACTCTTTTAAAATTAAGTAAAACACAGAAGACCAAAAATAAATAAATAAAATTTAAGATTTAAGTTAACAGACTTTTAGAAAGAGAAAACTACCATCACTTGGAATCTTCCTTTACCTCTAAACCTACCTTTCTGTACCACCTCCCAGAGAGGGGAGTTATAAGAATCCAGAACAAAGATTATTGTCAACAATGATAATACTTTTTAAAAGTAAGCAAAAAGCTTCAAAACAAGCAAAACTTTCTATAAAAGCCCACTATTAATCTTACTAATATGTATACTAACTATACAGCACAATCACTTCTTTAAAAAATCACACGCCGAGGGGCCTGGGAGTTAGCTCAGTGGTTCCAGCGCCTGTCTTGCAAGCGAAAGGACCTGGGTTTGATTCCCCGGCAACCACATACAATACTGAGTGTGGAGACTCACACCCAGCAGCAACCAGCACCACATAGCACAGTGCCGGGCGTGGTGGCTCACGCCTGTAATCCCAGCACTCAGGAGGCAGAGGCAGAGGCAGGAGGACTGCTGTGATGTGAGTTGGACGCTGAGCTCAGAGCCAGCTTGAACTACAAAGCGAGACCCTGTCTCAAAAAAAAAAAAAAAAAAAAAATCATATGCCGAAGTTTCACCTCTCAGAGTCTAAATTTAACAAGACAGGTTTTAAGGCCCAGGTATTTTCTAAAAACTCCTCCAGCATCACTGACACCTCTGGTTAAAAACTGCTGACTTAATATACTATACAATGTAAATGATGAAACTCTTCATCTTGTTGACCCTTCTTAAGGGCAAAGATAAAAGTCACCATGAAGTCCAAGGCTCTTATCTTGGCCAGATATAGTGGGCAGATTTCAGAAGAACTTTCATGACCTACTTATAATTCTATATTGCTTAATATTTTCTAAAAGCCACTCCATGGCCCTAGTTACAAAAGGTAGTAAGTATTATAGGCTATATATAAAGAAAGGCATGTACATATAGATTTACATATGTACTTATATGCAAAATTTCCTTTAGTGATGCTTGAAAGAGTTTTGCTATTTGAATAATCAAAGTTCAAAGTACTTGAAACATGACAAATCTC
>PVIR01008529.1:42894-56485 GCA_004026965.1 Petromus typicus
AAAAAAAAAAAACCTTAAAAAAAAAAATTGTACATACCATAATTTTGGTAGTGAAAAACAATTCAAACTGGCCTTGATCTCACTATGTAGCCCAGGATGGCCTTGAATTCATGGTGATCCTTTGGCCTCAGCCTCCTGAATGCTGGAATTTTAGGCATTACAGGTATGTACACCATACCTGGCCATAAACTAGCTTAAAATAATAAAATATTATCACTTAAAATTTGTATTGTTTCTATGTATGTTACAAATACTTTGAATTTTTAAAAAAATGTGACTAACTGGCTCTTGACAGAGAAATGTGACCACGTCTCTTGACAGAACACCCTGAGAAATTCTCTTTACATATGTAGTTTTCTGAACTAAAATATTTAATTTTTTTCTTAAGTGGAATACAGCAAATTCTATTTGAGCCTTTTCTCCATGACAAATGGTATCATTAAAAAGGATCATGAAAGATATATAAACATACAAAGCAGGCAACTCTCCTAGATTAAAGCAAAGTAAATCTAAGAACTACAAGCAACATATGATTCTTGTGTCTTCGATTTTAAAAATAAATATCCTTAAAAGATATCATGGAAATTGGGGAAATTTGAATGTCAAGTAAACAGACTTGCTGTATCTAAGACTAAGAGAAAGAACTTGTTCCAAGTAACTGGATACTATGTTTATTAAATAGCATACCACCTTGTAAACACCAATATTTGGATCACATATATCCTTTAACATGTTTGCCATGGGCCCAAACACACACCTAAATGTGAACCACCCGTGGTTCAAGTCTGTGGGAAAGTGTTAAAGGCCTGAATGTTGAAGGCTTGGTCCCCAGCCCATGCATTATAGGAATATTTAGGATACACAGCTTATTAGGAGGGATTCAGGTGACTGGGGATATGACCTTGAAGGGCATCTTGGGAGTTGACAATTAGAATGGGGTGGTAATTTAATTTGCTTTGGGAGCTGCCCAAAAGATTGGTGCACACTGTTCTCGATCTGTCTGAGTAGGTCACGAAAGCATGAGTTTGGGTATTATGTAGGGCCCTTGCCGGGCCCCTTCTTCTGTGGTGACTTTCCCACCCTCTGCCTCCCAGACATCACAAACTTTGCATCTATGCTCCACCTCACCTTCCATCATGAAACTGCTCTTCTGGAGCCAGCACACCATCAACTAAAATCCCCTGAAACTGTAGGCCAAATAAACCTTTACATTGTAAATGCTGGGTAAGCAGCGGGAAAGCTAATACAAACAATGTTAAATTTCCTGACTGACATTTGTATTTTATTATTTAAAATATTATTCTAGAGTACAGGCTGCAGTATATAAGATTAGCATAATTTTTGCAATTCATAATTAAAATTTCTGCAAAATAAAGTTACATAGGCTTGTAATCCCACCTCTGTCTCCAAGAATACCAGGGTTACAAGCCTGTGCCACCAAGCCCAGCTAAAAAAGGTTAAGACCTAAACAGGAAGCAAAAAAAGTAAATTTCAGTGCATTGTGGCATGCGTATAGTCCCAGCTACTGGGAGTCTGAAGATAAGGATCACTTTGACCCAAGAGTTTGAAGCCAGCCCAGACACATTATAAAACCTGTCTCTTAAAAAATAAACAAACACTTGGCCAGACATGGTGGCACATCCCTGTAAGCCTGTAATCTCCTCTTGCACTAGGGAGACTGAGACAGGAGGATCCTGGTGAGTTCAAGGCCAGTCTGAACCAAACAGTAAATTCAGGGCCAGCCTGAACTGTGCACCACACCCTATCTCTAAATAAATAAGTGTAACTGTATAACAATCGATAATCTCACTCATTTCAGTAACACTTCAAACTATACACTATGAAAGTACCTGCATTTTAGAATCCAGCGGAGCAAATAAAATAAGGAATGAACTCTATCCCGGCATCTGCAGAGCCTGTCTTACCGACTGCATACACTGCCATAGAATAAAATCTTTCTTAGATACAACAATCAAATCTGTGTGACTCCAAAGTCCTAATCATGACAATCACTAACCTGTAACATCACAAGCCATTTTGCCTCTCTGAGCAATATAAAACAGCTTACACATGGTCCTGCTAAGGCTTCAACTTACTATTCAACTTCACAATGTTCCAAAAGTAATATGCACAAATTAGAAACTACACCTCAAATTTAGAATTCTGACCCTTTCCCGGACTATCAATATGCAGTACATACTTTTCTTGTAAAGCTGGAGAGTGACATCAAGCCACAGTTCTTACTCAGCCAGGCCAATACTCCAATATCGCTGAACTACAGTGTTTGATTGATATATTCAATGCATTTTAAACTTATAGTATTTTCAATTTACAAGAGTTGACTGGGACGTAATCTCCTTTTATCAATCTCTTATTTAAATTTGCATCTAAATGTCAAATTCTAAGCTATGAATGCCCAAATGAATGTGTTTATGAATCAGGCAATTATGCAGCATATATGGGCTTTATTAACTTATGCTGTACTCCTACCAGTGAACCATGGGTTTACATGGATTGTTGACTAAGAGAAAGAACTTGTTCCAAGTAACTGGATACTATGTTTATTAAATAGCATACCACCTTGTAAAGAAATAAACCACACTGAGAGTCATTTTACAAACCAAATGCTTTGGATTTTTCAAAAATGTCAATATTAGTTGAGTGTGGTTGGGCCTGCCTGTGACCCATTACTCAGAAGTGGAGGTATGAGGATTTCAAGTTCAAGGCCAGCCGCAGTAATTCAGTTAGACCCTTCTTACATTAAAGTTGGACACATTGGTATATGCCTATAATCCTAGCATTCAGGAGGATAAAATAGGAAGGCTGAGGATCAGGAGGTTCAAGGCCAGCTTGGAAGAGCAAAATACTGTTTCCAAATCAAATTAAGTTAATTAAATGGGGTGATGATACAGTAGAGGACTTACCTAGCATGCATGAGTCCTGTATTGAGTTCCAAATTTTGGGAGAAAAAAAAAAAAAATCAAGATCATAAACACAAACTTTTCTAGAGTGAAGTGTGGTGACACACACCTTTAATCTCAGCTGCTTGAGAAGATGAGGCAGAAAGCCTACAAGCTTCCTGCCAGTCTGAGAAAAGCAGCAAGACCTCTATCAAAACAATAAGAGATGGGCCAGGGATTTAGTTCAGTGGTTCTGCGCACTTGCAAGGTCTGGAGTTCGATCCCCAGTACCACATACCACAGTGCCAGGCGTGGTGACTCACACCTATAATCCGTCATTCAGGAGGCAGAGGCAGAAGGATTGCTGGGAGATGAAGGCTCGCCTGGGCTACATAGTGAGCTCAGGGCCAGCCTGAACTACAAAGCAAGACCGTGTCTCCAAAAAACCCCCCAAAACCCACAATAACAGATTAAAGTGGACTGAAACCATGGATACTAAATGATTAAGTTTTGCACTCAAAAAACTATGTTAGAACAATTAGGAAAATGTACACATTAACATTATATGAATGCAAAATTTCCTAACGGTTATGACTGTACTACAGTCATGAAGAATGTTGTTATTCTTAGGTTTTATGGATAAAGTATCATGATGTCTACAACTAACTCCCAAGTGGTTCCGAAAAAAATATGATCATCTTTATAGAGAAATAAAAACACTACAAATAGGCAAAATGCCAACAGTTGGTGAAACCTGAATCTATATGATGGTAAAATGAGTATTTAAGGAACTACTCTTGCAATTTTCAGTAGCTGTAAAAATTCTCAACTTAAAAATTAGAAAAAAAAAAAAGACAAGAGAAAAGAAAAAAATAATTTTGAGCTTAGAATTTAATTTTCTGACAAGTTACCAATTGAACAGGATAAAATACATCTTTAGAAATAAACACTGCATTTTTTCTGGACAATACATATGATGAGGAAGAAAAAAAATGCATAGTTGTAAGTATGGGAAAAAAACTGTAGATTTTTATGGAAAGACAAAGAAAAAATTTCCAGAAGGAAACACTCTTATAAAACTGCTTCAGTGGGATCCTGACTCGTCACAGTATGGCTGAAAGAAAAGCAAGGCCTTAACACTAGTATCTAGCATCACCACGTTTTTGTGTGTCTTCTTTCTTTAATTCAGCAGGGCAAGGTTTACTGTATTTGTAGAGCAAAAAGAAAACCAACCTTCAATGTGCTGAAAATATGAAACATCGAAAACATGCAGCGACACCAGTTTGCTGAGTTATTTTGGATTAATTTGCAGGGAGACTTAAGAATCATTTTACTGACATGCGACAGATCAACTTAAAAATTGAGAGATATTCAGGATGCATGTACCACCAGAGTGAAGAGGGAGGATGAGTCTGCTCCTATACAGAACGGAATACTTCTTTTCTTTAGTGAAGGTTATGAATCCCATCACTGCCATCAATAACAAAAACAAAGCAAGATTTCAGTGAGATCAATTTTTACTCACTGAAACCAGCAAACAGAAAGGCCCAGAGCTGAACATTATGTTGCTTTGGGTATACTGTGGTAAGTAACGTGACAACCTTAGGAATCTGTTTTGATTCTTGGCAAGAAAGGATGTCATTATATACACCAAATTAGGCCATCACTGGCACACACTCAATGACTTCAGACTGAATTCACTATAAAGGAAAAATATATATTGATAAATGACAAAATAGTATCTATCGCTCCTTGTTTTAAAAGACAAAGGAAAGTATTTTACACGGTAAAATTCTTATACATGGAAAAAGTCAACCCATGATGATGAATAAACTACTCTCAAGGAGAGAAACCTATTTCAGGGCTCTTAATGTAGCCTGGCTAAAACTACCAACTTTATTCTAACTGACACTTCTACTTCAAAATAATATGTTACTGGGCCAGGGATTTAGCTCAAGGATTCCACGTCTGCCTTGCAAGTGCAAGCGCCCAGGTAAGATCCCTGGTAACCACATACAACAATGCCGGGTGTGGCTCACGCCTGTAATCCCAGCACTCGGAAGGCAGACAGAGGATTGCTGTGAGTTCAAGGCTGAGCTCAGGGCCAGCTTCAAAAGCAAGACCTTGTCTGGTGGGGGGGGGGGCAGGGATTTAGCTCAGTGGTTCTGGTGCCTGTCTTGCAAGCGCAAGGACCTGGGTTCGACCCCCAGTAACCACATACCATACTGGGCGTGGAGACTCACGCCCAGCAGCAACCAGTCCCACATGCCACAGTGCCGGGCATGGTGGCTCACGCTTGTAATCCCAGCACTGGGGAGGCAGAGGCAGGAGGATTGCTGTGACGTGAGTTTGAGGTTGAGCTCAGGGCCAGCCTGAACCACAAAGCAGAGACCCTGTCTCAAAAAACCTTAAAAAAAAAAAAAAGTGCTAAAACACAACCTGAGCCTTTAAATTACTTTCAGGACTACAATTACATTCCACTACTGGCGAATTTCCACAGACACAGGGACAAGCAGATGATCAAAAGATATCATGATGAACTAAATATATAAGCTAAGAAAATTTCTTTCCAACTTATCCCCAAACACTAACACAAAGCAAAAGTTGAAACATGGAGGTACGTTATTCATGGTGCTGCCTTCCCGGAGACAGCTGCCTAAGACAGCACAGCTGGCATTCCACATCTGTGGGTTTTGCCCCAGAGGAGTACCAAGCACAGGTTAAAAACACTCAGGAAAAAGTGCGCTCCTACCACACATGCGCAGACTGACTCTTGTCATTATCCCCTAAACAACAGTGTCACAAACATGTACACTGCATTTACACTGAATTAGGTATTATAAGAAATCTCGAGATAACTTAAAATATAGTGGAGGATGGGCACTGGTTAGATGCAAATAATATGCATTATGTCCTTTCATGTAAGAACTGAACATCTCTGCATTTTTTGCTATGGATGGGAAGTCCTGGAATCAGTCTTCCAAGGCACATTCTTAAGATTGCTTTAACAGCTGCCTGGTTCTCTAAAGACTTTACATCCTTGAAAGATGTCTTACTAACCAGCTCCACTTCTTCAGGAAAGCGTAAGAGATTTGGATCACAGTGGACTCCCTGTCTGCTGAGTCCTATTTATTCCCATTATAATCAGGAGGAACCGGGTGTGCTAGAACATGTGCACAGTCGCAGCATTTGGGAGGCTGAAGCAGGAAGACCAGCAAGAGTATGAATCCCGCCTGGCCTACATAGCTCAAGGCCATCTTGAGCTACATTGTGGGACCTTGTCTCAAAAAGCCAAAAAAAATTAAATCAAATTACAAATCGGCAGGAATAACATCCAGCATTCTCATTCTCTGAGCATTTTACTTTGCTAATAATATGTCAGTTTCACTCTTTTGGGTACTTAGAACAAAGTAATTCACGCATTCCCTTGTTTCCTCTCAAAATTTTCAAAAAATTTCACTAATGTACTTTGTAGAAGAACTGTGTATTTTCTATTTGTCAGAGATGTAGTTCCATAACTATAGAATTAACAATAATAAAGACCATATAATAACCTGGGAAAATTAAAAAATAAAAAAGGAAGCAAACTAGAAAATTAAAATCTGATCATGTATAACTAAATTAACAACTGTATAGCTCATAGCCTCTACAAGAAATGTTTATATAAACAATCTTGGAATATATGATCATGATTTAACAAAACTTAAGTATTATAAAAAAGTCAAAATGTACTTTTAAGTCCACAACCTTAAATTATCTACATTGATGGGGGGCCAGGGAGTTAGCTCAGTGGTTCCGGCGCCTGTCTTGCAAGCGCAAGGACCCGGGTTCAATCCCTGGTAACCACATACCTATACTGGGTGTGGAGACTCACGCCCAGCAGCAATCAGTACCACATACCACAGTGCCGGGTGTGGTGGCTCACGCCTGTAATCCCAGCACTCGGGAGGCAGAGGCAGGAGGATTGCTGTGATGTGAGTTGAAGGCTGAGCTCAGGGCCAGCCTGAACCACAAAGCGAGACCCTGTCTCAAAAAACCTAAAAAAAAAAAAAAAAATTATCTACATTGATATATCAGAAATTAGTTACATATATGAAAAAAGTAACAACTATTTCTACACCTGGATGCTTGAAAAGCCAATTCAATAGTGTCATGGTCACTTTAATCACTGAAATGGTAAATAACAGATGAATACAAACTCAATCTAACCCATGGAACTTACTCTGTAGTCACCTGTGCTGTTTTCAAACAGAACTGCTTTTTTGGGAAGGAGAGGCTCTTGGGACTCTCACAAGCAAACTGCACAGTCACCAAAGAAAATTTTGCCAACTTCAGAGTGAAAGACCCCTCAGGCTAAGAACTTCCAGTATTGAAAAACACCTTAATTCACCTTCACTACGTGCAACTCAAACAGACTGAAATATAATTTCATGGAAATAAACACAACGGACTGGCGATACAACTAATCAATACTCTTAACTCACACATTCATAGACCTGAGTTAGAGCCTTATACAGAAAAGAAAAAAAAAAAAAACAATTTATGACAACCTGGTTTGTACAGAAGAGTTCACTTCTCCCACTGGTAAAGACTATAAATGTATCGTAAGTATTTGACAAATCATAAATAATTCACTGTTCATTTTGTTCATAAATACTGATCATATGGTCTCAAGCACCTGTCTCTGAATAAATACATCCACTAAAACATTTTAAAAATTCTATAACTAGCCTGGGGATAGTAGCTCAGTGGTGCAGCACCTGCCTGGCAAGTGCAATGTCCTGAGTTCAATCCCTAGTACTGCAAAAAAGAAAAACGTTCTAGAGCTGTAATGTCATTAGGAATAGCTTTAGTGAGTTTTAATGATACAATGAATTAAACACACATACACGCACAGGCACAAAATATCAAATGGTAGCTTTTCCCCCTTTCTTATAAAAAATGTTGAGCCAGGTAGGAGGGGCACACCTGTAAATGGGTGGCTGAGGCAGGAGGATCACTGCAAGTTCCAGGCCAGCCGGGGCTACATGGCAAGACTGTCTCAAAAACCAGTGACAATAGCAACAACAACAACAAAAAATCCCAACAGTAGTCTCACCTACTATGAAGGGCAAAAAGCGAATGCTACTTTAAAACCATACCTAGGATTATAATGGCACATTTGCCCTTAGAGAAGATTAAAATATACTGTACAGCAAAACAATTGATTATAAAATGTCCCCCTTGACTATATGCAGGGATAAATAAAATTACAATAAAAATGCATCTAGGAACGTGCTAGAAGGTAGTAAGTGCTATCACTTTAAATCTACATATTAGGCAGGCCCTGTGGGACTCAAAGGTGCAAAACAAAGCTCTATTCTACAGTCGTGCACTGCTGAGAATGGAAAGTGAAATATTAAATCCATAATAACATGAGAGATAATATTGTGAGTGCACAGCTCTGAAGTTTTCATCTACAGTATTCAAAATTTTTATTTTATTTCTTCTTAGATTTATTGGTGCAAAAAATCATTTCATTGTTCTTGGCCAAGACACAGATTCACTGCAACTTTAACAGGTAAAAAGATAAAAAAAGATTTGTTAAAAAGCTCTTCCAAAATTTGCAAGATTTGGAAAGAATTTGCTACTGAACTAATCAAAACTACAAAACGGTGATAAAACTACACAAACACGGACACTGTGCTTCTCGGTCATGGTTCGTTCTAGTATCTTTTGCAAAAAGGCACTGACTTTAAATATGACTTGGTTTTTATAAAATACCCTTCGTTGCTTAAGATTTTATGTATAACTTAAAATCTCTTATCTTCTATGACTGACGAAACAGTATTTTTCTCTATTTGGCCAAAAGTGTGTGACTATTCTCAACTCACTTGATCAAAATACTATTTTAATCAACCAGGTGCAATAAAAATAATCTGAGAAATTTCGAACTTTTACAACAAATGTCAATAATATGATAACTCATAAATCTGACAACTGATTAAAAATATATTCTGAAATCGTCCCATATGTGGTAAACTTTGTAAATGTTGGTATCCTTAGACCAGACCATATTCTGAAACGTCAAAAGAAAGTTGTCTTTTCAACTGAATTCAGCACACCCTCAGTAAAGGCCTACTTACAGATTTAATACTGAGCTAGCAGTTGATCAAACCTCCATTAAAACACAGAGAAATGGAATGAAAGGAAATCACATCCACATACTTCTGGGGAGATATATCTACCTTTCCATTCTATCTCAGACCGTGGTATTAAGGGATCAAACAAAGATCAGTGACTGTAACAACGGGGAATCTCAGCACAAAAAAGTATAGGTGAGTTCTTTCTCCAATTAAAAACCGTATGGCCCTTGCTGGTAAGCTGCAGGACAGGGAATAAAGTTTATTGTGGATAAACATCTCTAAAAACCAAGACTTTCGTCTTCCATCCCTCTCACTTCCAGAGGGTCTTTCCTAACCCTTAGGCCAAGATCAAGTCTACGTAGCATTTTTAAGGCTCAACAAGGTGCGGACTTCCTAGCAAGCCGCCGACGGAAGCGCAGGCCCGGCCCCGGGAGGAGGGAGCTCCTCCTGCCGTGGGCGGCCGAGAGCCGGCCGGCGAGGAGGCCGCCGGTCGCAGCATATGGAGCGGGCTGCGGCGGGGCTCGGCGAGGAGGTGCGCCAGAGCCGGCGACCCTGCGCTGGGTCGCGCCGCACGTGGATCCGGGGCCGCCAGGGCGCCGGAGCGGGGGCGACGGCGCCGAAGGGGCGACGGGCAGGGCGGGCGGCTGCGCCGGGAGAGGCCGGAGGCCGCAGGCCGGCACGAAGCGCGTAACCCTCGCAGCGGCGACACAGCAGGCCGGGCAGAGACCCCGGGCCGCGGACGGAATGGGGGCGGCGGGAGGCGGAAGCGGCGGTGGCTGGGCTCCCGGTGCGCTCGCGGCGCGGAGCCCCGCTTACCGTGCCTCCGTCCTTAATGATGATCTTCTTGGCCAGCATGATACTGCGGTTCGCGGCCCGTTTCTTCTTCTTCCCCTGGGTCATTTTACCATCCTCGACTCCTGGCGCTGCTGCAGCCACTCCTGGGGCGGCCGGGCCCAGCGGCGAGAGCCGTACCGCCGCTACTGCCGGGCCGAGCCGCTCGGGGCGCCCGCCGCCATCTTGAGGGCCCGGCCTGCCTCGGGCGGCGCGTCACATCGTGCGATCGCCGGACGAGCCCCCGCCCCGCCCCGCCCCGCCCACGTGACCCCGCCGCCCGCCGCCCGTTCGCAGGACTGTGCCAGTCGTGCGCGGCCGGGACCCGCGCTGTGCCGCTGCCGCTGCGTGGAACTTGAGGTTTCCGGAAGCTGTAACCTGCCGGTAGCTGACACTGGATTGCAGCTGGAATTGTAACCAGAATCAGAAACTATTAATACAACCTCCGAGTGCGTTCTAACCGAGACGGAAATGAGGCAACAGCAAGAAAAAGGTATTTTCCAGTAGGTAACCTACGAGGTAAAGATGTTCGATTTTTTTTTTTTGTTTTGCAGTACTGGGGAATGAACCCAGGGCCCTCCTCATTGTTCTTTTCCATCGCTTTTTAAAGTTTTGAGACAGGTTTTGCTAAATTGCCCACGGGTGACACGAATTGGGGATCTTTCCTGACTCTGTTTCCCAAAGTGCTGGGGTGACAGACAGGTCGGCACCTGTTTATTTTCTTGCCATTGAAAGCTTACATGACCTGTGTCACACTTTGTAGGATACCTTTTACTATTTTATTTAAAAATCAACTTGCGGATGGGAAATTGTTAGAAAAAGCAAAAACTGACACAAGTGGAACGCGAACTTTAACGTCTTAGTACAGTGTAAATGTTGGATTTTGAGCCGGGCTGAGACAGGAGGACGGCAAGTTCTGGCGAGCCCGACCGGATAATTTAGCAAGAGCGTGACTCAAAGGGGAAAAGGGAGTGCTGGAGATGTGCAAGGCCCGGGGTTTAATCTCCTGTACTGCAAATAAATAAATCAACGAATAAATAATCCATAAAGCTACCGGGTCGGTTTCTTATACACACACTTCAGTGACGCTTTTCTAGAGACAGCACTGACTGCACAAGCCAGGTCATAAGAGCCTGGCAGACGCCGCGCAGCTGTGGAGGCTCCGCCTGCCCGGGAACCCAGGCTGGTGGAGCCCGTAGCTTGCAGCCTGACGACTTCCCTGGAAAGCCTCGCTGGGGCCACCAGCTCAGCCACACCCGCTCCGGAAACACGCGCAGAAGTTCTGTGCTGAGCCACTGACCTTGCCACTGTTACGCGGCTCTGCTGGAGTAAGTATGCAAAGTGAAAAACAGCAGGATAAAGAGAATATGGTTTCTTTGTACTGTTCTTGCAACTTTTCTGTAAGTTTGAAATTATTTCACAATAAAACATTTTTAAAAATAAATTTGTAGGGCCAAGGATGTAGCTCAATGGTGCCACACTTGCCTGGCAAGCCTGTTTCTGAGTTTGCCCCGGTACTGAAAAAAAAAAGTTGAAAAATAAATTTGTATTTTTTCTTCCTTCTATCCCCACACTGACTAAAAATGAGAAATAACCAATTTCCATAGAAGGGAGAAGAAAGTCATGTTGATCTAAAACATACCTGTTGTATTTTCCCATTAAACACTCTTAATTTTTAAAAATATAAACACTTTAGAGAACTCCAACTTGAAGCTTCTACAAGAAATAGTCTGAAATGTCTTATAACCAAATCCTCAGGAACTTGTTTTGGATGGATGCAGAGAGCTAGTAAGATAATTTATTGTGTGGTCATTCTGACTTGCCATAGCCCCTCAAAGCATACTTTAGCCAACTGGACCAATCTTTTCCAAATGGTTACTGGTCACTGATTCAGAATATACTGAATATCTGTATGTCACATTTTTGAATTGTTTTTGTTTTTGTGGTACAGGAATTGAACTTGGGACCTTGTGCCTGGAGAGGCAGGTTCAGTGCCACTGAGCTAAATCCCCGGCCCTGATGGTCACATTTTTGGACCCCGGACTGCATGGAGGTCGCACACTATTGGGGAACACGTTTTTAGAAAGCAAGCTGGGATTGTAGCTGAGCGGTTCAGTGCTTGCTAGCGCTTGCCTAGCACGTATGATGTAGGACCAAGCCGAAGAGCACACACAAAAGAAATATAATTTCTGATCAGTCTGTTACATGTGTAACTTTATGTGATTTAAGTTGTGAATATTCACAGATAAGCTTTATGTTAAGAGGGCAACAGGTCAAAGTTCTCTGGTTCCAGTCAACAGAAACTGCCGTTGGCTAACATAAACTAGCACTGGCTAAAAAACCCAAAAGGAAATCTTTTGGCAGGATGCTGGAACTGATAGTAAGGACAGAGTCATGTTAGGGAAGAGACAGAAAATAACAGTTTGTGAGACAGCCAGGGACAAGGCTTTCTGGGTAAGAAGGTCAAGTGGCTGCACTGTAGGTTCCTGAAGTAATTAGGCCACACCACAGAATTTAAAACGCATTTCCTGCCACCAGCTGTACCACTGATTGACTACAGCACTGGGGATGGAACTCAGTATCATCACTTGGAGCTGTACCCCCCAGCCAGCTTTTTTTTTTTGGATAGTCTCCCTAAATTACCCAGGCTGAGGTTAAACTTGCAACCTTCCTGCCTCAGCCTCCCAGAGTACTGAAATTATATGAGTTCACACCACCTAGAAAATGTCATTTATCAATGAAAATGCACTTCATGATGCTACAGAAAGGTTCCTCTTTAACTGAGGAAATTAAGTAAATCATTTACATTACTTCTGCCTGACATTCTACTGAATCAATTATTGCAGCTATAGAAAAATACTATATTGTGAATAGAAAGGCCAAAAATCCATATAAAGCTACTATAAAAAGAAAGTGGAGAATGAAAGCTCTTCATTCAATAGAAGCCAGACACAGAGGTGTGTGTCTGTAATGCAGTTACTGAGAGGGCCCAGGTGGGAGGGAGGACTGCTAGAGACCAGGAGTGCAAGAACAGCCCCAACAACGTACAGGGCCCTGCCTGGAAACAAAGACAATCTCAATGAAGGGCGTGTGGCTCGGAAATACCCTGTGTCTAGCCTGGCTGGAGGAAAAAAAAAACCCGAGTGAACAGGAAATAACTACCCTCTGGAAAACAAGAAACCAAAGAAAACAATATGCAATGTTCTAACATGAATTAAATATCATTAATAAACAACTATCCATACGGAAAACAATAAAAAATTTTAAAATAGTAGATGATAGCTGCTCACTGTACTAAAAACATTGCTTAAAAATGATGACTACTGGGGCCGGGGAGTTAGCTCAGTGGTTCCGGCGCCTGTCTTGCAAGCGCAAGGGCCCGGGTTCGATTCCCCGGTAGCCACATAACAATACTGGGTGTGGAGACTCACACCCAGCGGCAACCAGTACCACATACAACAGTGCCGGGCGTGGTGGCTCACGCCTGTAATCCCAGCACTTGGGAGGCAGAGGCAGGAGGATTGTGATGTGAGTTGGAGGCTGAGCTCAGGGCCAGCCTGAACCACAAAGCGAGACCCTGTCTCAAAAAACCTAAAAAAAAAACATACCAACAGTGGAGAGGAAAACAACAGCTATAAGAACACAATGAAAAGAGATCTTAAAGATCTGTATGAAAGTTCTATGCAAAACATTATTTAGGCCTCCAGGCAAATATCAACAAACAAAATTAACAGT
>PVIR01008530.1:0-56450 GCA_004026965.1 Petromus typicus
ATATATATTGAAAATAATACGGTGTAATAAAAACAGGTTAGGCTTACATCGAGAGTTGTGAGCTCAAGTATTGGTTCTTTCACATACCCCTCACCAGGCTATTGGTCTTATTGATCCTTCATTTTTCTAAATGCAAGATGGGCTATTAAAACATATCCTATCTCAATGGTTGACTTGTGAGATGATTCAAATAATATAGTATATTTCAAAAATATTATTTTATCTACTATGATGGCCATTTGGATAAGCACAGTGCTTCAAAAATCAAACAAATGTAATGTCATGTTTTGGACATGAAAATGGCCATTAAGTGTTTTAAATCCTTCCTTAACTAACCAGGAGATTTGAAGATCAGCTTTTGAGGGCAGAATTTTGGGCACAGGCCAAGATAATTCAGCTGCCAAGTACAAAGTACTACGGGCACGTGCCAAAAATACTACTGAGTTTTGGAGGGGAAGTGCCAAAACAAGTCTTAGGGGTTTTTGTAGTTGTTTCCCATATGTCCCTATAAAAAGGTTGTTATTCACATCTCATTTTTAATGGAGCTATTAGAATATCAAGTACCAATTGTTTTTTAAGACTGGGAAATGGATTCAGTGAAAACAAATTTGAGGAAGGAGAGTAGTTTCAGGAAATCCAAAGACTAATGCCTTGAAACTGGGGCAGCACAAATGACTGAGGACCAGGCGTCTGTATTTAGCCCATCCATGTCTACATATTGACAGCTTCCATGTAATCCGGAGCTGTCAATGGCACCTTCAGGACAACTGCCAGGCAATGCTTGAGATATATAACAACTAGTTACTGTTCAATTGATTGGAAATGGCATTTTAGCTCTTAGTCATCCTTACCCTGTGATCAGATTAGCAGATGGGGTTTGTGAAAAGCACATTCATCACATCTCAAATTCCACACAGCTAGAATCTCATATGATCTGGGAAGATTTAGAACTCTGAAATAGGATGTGAAGACCCTGCCTCCACCAGAAGGAAGGAGTATCATTTTTCTTTTCTTGCACTGGCATCCTGGGGGCAAAATTGAAATTGAAATGTTACAGCAAACAGAATGAGTTTCTCAGACGTGGCAGGAGACTTAATAAATAAAAATGCCTAGAAAGTTACATAATAGGACTGAAATAGCTTCAGTGTACTCAGCCTTCCAAGAAGACAGTGTTTAAAAAATAACTGATAGCCATTACTGCAAACAAACACAAGCGCTTAATGTTTATATCCCCCATGTTTGGTATTTCACACTGAACTACTTCTTATATTTTAATAAAGAATTTGGACACTATTCAAAGAGAAAACTATACCCATCATATTTGTCATTCAACAAGCACATTTTCCTTCCAGCCAAAAAGATGTTGCTGAGTTTGATTTATGTGGCTTATACTATGAAAATCACAGATGTACTGAATTTTAATCTCCACCTTGGAATAGTCCAAACACATAGAAAGTCATTAAGAATTTTAAGCAGGAATGTGACATTGTTGCTGTGGTGAGAATGGGAAGAAGGCAAGGCCAGGGACGGTAAGCTTTGCTAGGAGGCTGGAACGGCGACACGGTCTACAGATCATGATGCTTAAGACTGACATATATGGAGAGAGATCTAAGAGCTACTTAAAGCTGGCAAGATGTCAGACTGATTGAATAAATGCACCTAGGTTTCTGATTATAAGAACTGATGAGGGATGGTGCCATCAACTAAAAAGTTGGAAAGCAACTTTCTTTAAGGATGGGAAAATATAATTTGTATTTCTGTGTCGCATTAGGAAATGACTTTCATCTCACTAAGCAAGTAGTCTGACCTGGCTCATAGTTATGGGAGGCAGCTATTGTGGTGAGAACCAAAAACTCCTCCAAAAGCCTCCTTTATTCAGAGGTGGGTATGTGGGGATTGTGTCACGGGGTCAGGAAATCATCCATGTCTGATCCATTGATGAGTTCACAGTTGAATGTGCTGTTAGGAATGAAGCCTAGTTGGAGGAAGTGGATCACTGGACATGTCACCTGGAAAGGGATAGCTTTGTATCCAACTCCTCCATTTTTTTCTCTTTGCATCCTGGCTGCCACAGGCTGAAGAGCTTTCCTTCACTAGGCCCTACTGCCATGCCATGCCATTTCTGCTGTGGAACTAGTTAATTTCGAACTGAGCCCTTTGAGATTGGGAGCCAAAGTAAACTTCCCCTGAAATTGTGGATGTTGGGTGTTTTGACCCAGTGATGAGAAAGTGACCAATACACAAGCCCTTATGTGGGCCCTTGACTGGCCTCATTTTCTGATATCCAAAAATTAATGCAATACCTGTTTCCTTGAGTAATTTGCTCTAATAGAATATGTAAACCTTGTAATGTCTCTTCTATGATTAGATTACAAAAGGAATGAATCCTATCGATAGTACAGTCTCTGCTTTCTCAGCTTATAGACTTTGATGCAGCAAACTGTCATGTTGGAACGGCCCACATGGCAAGGCACTGAGGGTGGCTTTCTGCCAACAACCAACAAAATACAAGCTTGAGCCAACTGCCTCCAGGAGCTGAATTATTTATACCATCTCTGAAGGAGATTTTCTATTGAGCTATCATCAGAGGGTGTAGATAGACCAGGGATGCAAAACCTTTTAGAGCTTTCAGTGATAATAAACACTGGGCTGCAGCATTCATGCCAGATATTCACTGCCCCCATGTAGACTAGAGGCTCACTCCAACTGTGTCCTTGTGAGAGAAGAGAAGCAAAGAAAAATATTTCTCGATTTCTGACCCAGAGAAGCTAAAATATTGACGTGCATTGGGTTAAGCCAATAACTTTTCAAGACATTTCCTATGTCATGACAAGTAATTAAAGCAAGAGCTGAGATCATTAATGCAAGAGATGGAGGCATTTGTGACTCAGCAGCACACATAATGTATACTAAGCATGAATAAACTCCCTGAGATAATGTACCATAGTGGGGAAAATAAAACAGGTACAGAAGCTGGAGGAATCATACAATTTAAAGAACAGATAAAAGACTGAGAACCTGCAAAGATAACTTCAGAGATACAGTTCAGAGTTTAGAAAAGTCAGAATTGCAAGGTTAGGGCATGACCAACTATTAAATGCTGAGATAAAGACTAAAAATCATTTTCCATAAGAAGGCAAATGTCTCTTACCTTGATGAAAATAGTTTCAAAGAGACAACTTGGAAGATGTTAATAATTGGAGGAGAAAACACAAGGTGAGAAGGTGAAAGAATCTTTGAAAGGGCTCAGCTGTAAAAGAAGGAACAAGTAAAACAACACGTGCATAGTTGAAAAGTTGAAGGATTTGTGGGAAGGGAGAGAGTGTGAGCATATTTGATGAGGTCATTTGTCCTTTAAATTTTGGCACATTTTCTGTTAGCTGTACTACAGCCATTTTTATAACAAAAGCAATAGAACCATAACAGGTTTAGCAATTCATAGTCCTCCTGTCCCTTTGAAGGGCCCTACATGTGCATTTGCATTTTCCATGTCAAAACACAGCATTTTTCCTACATATTATGACATAAATATTTCTTAATGCTATTGTCAAACTTGTGTACTACGATCTATCTTGTGTAAATGATCTATTTCTTATTTGTTGGGTTTCTAGGTTGTTTCCAACTTTTTATAAGTAAATAATCCTGTGATTAATTACATAAACTTGCTCCAGAAAAAAAACAGAGAGGCTTACCCTAAAAGATGTTTTCTGGATGCATTTAGTGCCAGTCCTCTTCAGACTAAAAAGGCTCTAGAATTACTCCTGTAAAAATAGATGTAAAAATTGGTTTTTATTCTCATATTATCCCAAACTACAAAAGCACAGTAAGTGCATAACTCAAATAAACAGTAAATTATCAAGTGCCTAGATTGAATTTAAACTTTCTGAAAATGCAAATGTTTATTGTGAATCTACTTTGGATTGATGCCTTTCTACCAAAATTCTGAGGAACATGAAATACACTAGAGAGAGCTTTAATCATATTTCTTCTTTATTTATTTATATTTAATTAGAAGAAATGTTTCTCTTATCAGATCCAAGTAAAATAATTTACTCTTCCTTTAAGGGATGAGTGTACTGGTAGAAAATATCTTTCACTTGGGTTTACAGAAACTCTTAAAAATTCCCTAAACATTATGTTTGCCAAAGCCTTCCTATGAATTGCTATCACATTTATGTTTAGTCTCTGGTTGAAAGGAAAAGTTAGTGCTGCTTGTACAGTGGTAAGCTGAAATCCAACGTACTTAAAAGAAATATGTATATCATTCCTTTCTCACAGCCTCCTTTCTGATTTGACTTCCTCAGTGAAACTGCTTGCTATGGTTTGGATATATTCTATCCTCACCGAGGAGTGAAATGTGTTCTTCAATGCAGCAGTGTTGGTAGGTGTGGAACAGAGGAATGTGTTCGGGTCCTAGAGGTAGAAGATTATGAACGGAACATTGACTTCCTTCTATGAGTGGGTTCTTACTCCCACTAGCTACAGTAGTTACCACAAAGTGAGTCTGTGGTGGATTAACCAAGGTCAATTTGGAATACATAGGTGACTGGATCAGTGTGGTTTTGGCATAGAAGACCCACCTGAGGATTGTTGCCAACAGCATAAAAAGAGAACTGTGGGAGAAGATTGTGGGCTGTTGAATCTCAAAGAGAAGCTGGCTGTGCTTAATTTCCTGGGGTGAACTCGTTAGCTCTCTCTAGTACAGGAGCCCAGGGCCTCACTGTCTCTGAAAATGGTGGCTGCTCTCCCTGAGGGGAGCTCTGATTTCCACTGTGTCACTTCCTGGCTCCACTATAGATCCCTCAGTCTGATAGCACAGGTCCTTCACCACAATGGTGCCGGTTTCCTGGCTTCCAGCAATGGCCTTGGCCCTTCCAGGTTTGGGAGTCCTCAACAAACATGAGACATTACAACTAGACACTGGGCCACTGGCTGGATTCATGGAGGACTTTGCCTTGAAATTAGGCCTTCAGCTGGACTTGTGCTGTGGGTTCCTGGTCCTTGACTGGATTCTTTGGGTCTCTAGTGTGTGATTAGATCTCTTGGACTCCTCTGCAAGAGACTTTCTGTGTGAACATTATAAAATAATCCTATAAATTATGTGTCTGTATTAAATCCAAAACCCTGACTGCAACAAAGTCTATCCCTCTCTTGTCTCTTCCTTATGCGTCTGCTTCCCTTCCATTTTCCACAATGAATTGAAGCAGGATGCACCCTCAGCAGAAGCAGAGAAGATGCCAGTCCTATTTAGAGACTCCTCAGCCTCCTTAACTATCAGCCAAAATAAATCTCTTTTCTTCATAAGTTACTCAGTTTTGGATGCTGTTATAGCAACTGAAAATGGACCAATTCTTCTTTTATTTATCATAGTTTAAGATGGTGAAGGTGCAATCTTATGCCTTGGAATTTATGCAAATATGAGTGTTTCCCATGAGAAGAAGAGGAGGAGCAAAATAGGACCTGAAAATTCAACATACCCTATAGGAAGTTACAGGATGCCCACCTGAAGGGAAGTTAAGAGACATGGTTCTAGAAAAAAGAGATCCAGGTTCAAATCCCAAATAAATGTGTGAGCCCTGTGATTTAAATAGGATCTTTATAAGAATTTAAGTGAGACATTGTATGTAAAGAACTTGCCACATCACCTGTCAAAGGGCTTGGTAAGTGGTAGTTAATATTATTATCTATCAAAACAAATAGCTGCACATGTAAAACACAATGTTCATTGGAAACATTCTCCTGGTGAAGCTGCTTCTGTGTCAGCCAAGGCAAAGAGATAGAAGTAACCTCCAGAAGAGGGGCTGTAGGCCTTCACCATTGGTTTCAGCAGCTGCAGCAGCACAGTAGTGGGAATCCAAATCTGTACATGATGCCGAAGGCTCTCTGCATTCGTACGTGTGTGTTTTCTTGATCATTCTTGTCTCTAGAGATGATGACAGCAGGACTACATCCCAACTTCAGAGAGAGTAAGGAGAGCAGGAACCAAGCGAACCTTGAAGGTCCCCAACCAGGGTCTGACTTCAAGGGGATTATGACTCAAACCTATTCTCTGATGGGTACAGCTCCCTGAATTCTACTCACAAAGCCTTTTCCATGGTTCTTTCCTAGCTATAAGCAAATAGAAGGAGAGCAACTATCTGTACTTTGGCATGGCTACTGACTGGGAGAATAACTACCTATAAACACACACGTTCATTGCACCAGGGTTTATAAGTTTGATGATCCTGTTAAAAACTTATACAAAATATAGGCGAATGGACATTTTTCTCAGAAAAGGATCCACAGTATTCATCAGTCTCAAAAAGGCCATTAACTACAAGAGTAAAAGATCAATGCTTTAAACAAATATTTGGCTTTAAAGTAAAAATGTTGTAATCTTCCTTCTTATTCTTATCTTGATAAAATGTCTGATAAACAAATGATGTGGCCATATTTTATGGCAAAATTTTCTCACCTCTGTGGCCTTCCAATAAGTTCTATGTCTTCCCATTCACTGCACTATTTTTAAATGAAGATTTATTGCAATTTCTTGTCCACAAAAGAGTCCCTGCCTCAAAAATTATAATTGTGTATTTAATAAATTTTATATCTTTTAAAAATGAGTCACTAGGCAGGATACACTGCAAAATAAGCTCGGTCTATCATCATGAAGCCAAAGAGATGTCTTTGTTTTGTTTTATTGCTTGTACTGTCTCCTATCTTCTTGGCCTCCCATGCATTTTCTTACTATTTTTGACTCATCAAAGCTCACTTCAAAATTCCATATTCTTTTCCAAAGTTTATTTTTTTCTTTTTTTTTTTTTTTTTTGAGACAGGGGTCTCTCTTTGTAGTTCAAGCTGGCCCTGAGCTCACCATGTAGTTCAGGTAAGCCTCAAACTCACAGCAATACTCCTTCCTTTGTCTCCAGAGTGCTGGGATGACAGGCATGAGCCACCATGCTGGGCACTGAAGTGTGTGGTACTGACTGTTGATGTGCATGAGTCATCATACCTAGCACTGAGATATGTGGTTATCAGAGATCGAATTTGGGACCTTGTGCTTGCAAGGCAGATGCCGGAACCATGAGTTAAATCCTCAGCCCTTAAGTTTCTAGGAAAAAAATCAACGCACAGAATCCTCTCCCTCCTTTATAGTCCATAATAATTATTTTGGTGCAGGGATAGAATGTGAGGGAGTTAGTATATTGTTAACGCAGCTTTTTTAACTTCAGCACTATTGATATTTTGACTAAATAATTCTTCACACAGTTGACTTTCCTGTACTTACAGTGTTTAGCTACATACATTCTACCAACTAGACACAGTGTCATGCTCCCCCTACACCCAAGAATAACAATCTCAAACACCTTCAAACACTACCAAATGGCCTCTGAAGAACAAAACTGCCTCTAGATGAGAACTGCTCATACTGATCCCTGTATCATGTAATGTATGAGACTATAAAGACTATTTCATAGTCATATTCTTTTTTCCCCTTAGCTTCTCTTCAATTCAGTTTACTCACTTAACTTATTTTATATTGCATCTTTGTAAAGCACTTTAAACCTTTTTTTAAAAAATGCAATATATGGGGCCGGGGAGTTAACTCAGTGGTTCCCGCGCCTGTCTTGCAAGCGCAAGGACCCGGGTTCGATTCCCCGGTAACCACATAACAATATTGGGTGTGGAGACCCACACCCAGCAGCAAACAGTACCACATGCCACAGTGCCGGGCGTGGTGGCTCACGCCTCTAATCCCAGCACTCGGGAGGCAGAGGCAGGAGGATTGCTGTGATGAGTTTGAGGCTGAGCTCAGGGCCAGCCTGAACCACAAAGCGAGACCCTGTCTCAAAAGCCCTAAAAAAAAAAAAAAAGCAATATATAATATATAAAAAACACACTCTGCATTTTTAGAACTTGCCATGACCCTTTAAAAATAGATACTAGCATGACCTATTAATATGTACAGACACAGACAATTAGAGATCTCTCTTCAGTTACTGAACAACACCAAAAATATACAACTTAGGAGGACAAATGAAATTTTTTTGTGGCATAATACTGTACTATTTATTTTCTTTCCATGTACAAATCTTTTTTATTTTATAGAATTTAGCCTGAAGAAGTTGGATCATGCCTGCTACATTTTGGAGACAGTGTTCATTTCTTACAATAGCATGTGAATAGTCAACCTGAAGCAAAAATAGGACACTTATATTTTACCTCTCCAGAAATTCCACAAGAATGAATGGGGGGAGGTATAAAAATCTGATACTAAAAGCACTCATTTTCTATCACTTATTTTAAACTACACTGAAACTATTCTATGCTTTTTCAAAGGTTGAAAAATATATTACAGAAAAAACTCACCTCAATGATTACTTTAATGTACAACCTTAGGTTCATGACATTTTGCTCATTTCCTCGGGGGAAGGTTATTTCTCCAATTTATTTCTTGTCAATTGATTGCTAGGATTTCAGATTCTTTAGACCTTTTTTTTAAGAAGGAGAACAAGTCTGCTGTCTTCTGTTCAGTGTGGGAAATTTGAATTTATCACACTTCTCCCATTTAACCTATAAAACTGAACTTCAAAGGATAAATTGTCTTTTAGGACAGAAAGTTCAAAAATCAAAGCATTGCCATCAGTATCACAGCCTTCAAGTTGGAAGAGGGAAGGTTAAATTTGTTTCGTATGCTTACTTCCAAGATATATTGGTAGAAAATGGGTCATTATAAATAAACTTCTGAATGAAATCACAAGCACTGCCAAAGGCATGGGTTGCATTTTCTTTCTAACAGTGACTGTCCTCTGTGAATTTTATCATTTTGGTTACCTTGGGGTCATCAAATGGTACAACCAGGTCTGCTGACGCTTCGGTTATTTCATAGCCTGGGCAATTGCAGGCAAATGTGCACTTCCAATCAGAGCTGCAATTCAATAAGGTCAATATATTACAGCTAATATTTCATCAGGTCCTTTGGCTACCTGACCTGTCACCCACACCCTCCATCTAGTTGCCACCCTTCCCATCAGAGCAAAAGATTCTGCTATAGCTATAGCTCTGCAATTTCTACTTTAGAAAAATAAGCATTACCAGAATTGAAAGATATATATATTAACATCACATTATTTAAAAGAAAGATATTAAATTGAAGCTTGGAAGCCACCAAACATGGATCAAATGAGCATATAGTCCTTGCCCCCAAAAAGACAAGGAAAAAAAATGATAGAAATGATTTTGCAGAACAAAGGGAATATATGTCTCACAACATTTCTATTTCTTTCTCCCTTTTTTCTTAATTGGAGACAGCAGGTACAGTAAGAAGAGCTGGATAAATGGGGTCTAGATATACCTCTATGTACTAGAACTCAGGCATGCCATTTTACATTTGCATTTTTCTAAGGGAAAAGGTGTACTCTAACAATGTTGGGTCCTAATGTGATGTGACTATCTTATATTTACTTTATTTAAATCCTATTCTGAGTTAGAACAGGAGAATCAATTGTTATAATCTTATATCAACCTTAACTTTTTTTTTTAAACCTCAATGTTTCAGTGACTTTTCTCTGCCAGGGACTTGTTAGTAAAATTTCTTCAACCCTCAAACTTCATATTCTTTGCTGGAGATAGGAGATAAGGGTGTGGAAAAACTGGCTGGGGAAGTAGGTGTGACCTGATAATTACAAATCCTTGATACACAAGTGCAGAACAGTTCCTCAGAGCCACTGTGGATCTCTTTTGAGAACTGGAGTATGAATGCACTCAACAATGAGAACTTGTACCAGTATATGACACAACGTAATTCTCATTTTTTCTCGTAGCCCTACCCACCTTACCCTCCCACCCCCTATATACATAAACTTTGTTTCCTTTCTTTTTTGTTATAATTCCTATAGGATGGCCTAGATTTGGCATCAGCCTAAGTGAAGTATGGGACTTCAGCATGACCTCTCAGGACCTATATGAAGATGTTCTTGAGGGTTTTACTGAAATTTGGATATGGGCAGCAAGAAGACATCACAAGCACAGCTTTCCTCATAATAACGCACTCTGTGTCCTCCTGGGTGTTCTTTTATCTTGCTTTTTCTTTTTACTGGGCTCAAGCTGAATAGCCAATTTCTTTTTCTCTTTTCTTTTTAATTGATTTTATTGGTACATTTGATATATATATATATATATATATATATATATATATATATCTCACATTCAACATTGAATATTTATACCTGTACATGATTCATCTTGATACTCATTTTCTTCCATTCCTCTATCCTCCCTATAACACCTCACTTCCCTTTGTTTCTTCTAGCTACTAGTTCCCGGGCTGCTGAGGTTTTGTTCATAAAGTCTTTCCCTACATAGTATCTCCAAGAGTTCTACCTAACCTGTCTTCCAGCAGGTTTAGAGTTTCTGTTTTAATATTTGGGTCTCTAATCCACTTTTATTTTAGTTTAGTGCATGGTGAAAGACACTGATATAGTAAAACATGTAGAACTTAAAATAAATTTAGACAATTTATTTAAAAATTATAAACTATAAAGTTTTATTGTGTTGTATGTATCATAGCATTTTTACTGTGTAACTAAGATTATGAATCAGAATAGCATTTATCATTAATATAATTAAATTGTGCAAAAATGCATGGAACAATGCCTTGGTCTGTTTTTTTGTTGCTATAACAAAATACCTGAATACTCTGTAACAGAAGGAGGTTTATGTAACTCACTGTTTGAAGGCTAGAAGTTCCAGGTCAGATGATATTTATTTAACCTCTAGTGATGGCTGTTACATAATATCACAGCAAAGGATTCTCAAGGCTGTATCCCGGGTGAGAAGAAGACATCAGACACACACCACTTACTCACTCCTTTTTTATTTAGCTTTTATTCTGACTAAGCTCACCTTGTAGAACCAGTTTCTCTTTCACTCTTCACTTTTACTGTCTCAAGTAAACTTTGCCACTTCTTTTGGCTTGTTTTGTTCACTTTTTTATTTGAGAAAAGACAAACCTGGAATTAACTAACTCTACAAGGAGAGGACAGGAACTCTGTAACGAGCCACTTTCAGAAGAAGCTACCTGATAACATCCTCATAGTTAGGAATAAAAGATCTCAAATCAAGTTTCTCTAATTTAGAGTTTGTAAATGTTTCTTCCTATAGTTTTTATGTTAGGCTCCTCTGTAGATTTAAAAAAAAAACTGAAGTCCTCTTGTAGGGTAGAATTAATCTTAATGCTTTCCCACAGCAAAATATTGTCTCACCATTTAGGTTCAGGGAAAGATAACTTGAGTAGTAATATTATATACTCCAACCTCATGCCAACCAGTTGTACATACTTCATATATGTGAAAGCATTTGATTCTCTGGGAACTCTGTGAAATGTGTATTTATATCATTTTCTAATTTTATTCAATCGCAAAGTTCAGTGGTTGGTTCAGATAAGAGCTGAGGAGGTTTGCATAGCCAGGGAAACTGATGAGCCTAAATCTGCTTTAGGTTACCTACTTAAAATTTAAAAAAGGCTTGACATTAAATAGCAAGTAATATTATTTAAAAATACAAATGCAAATCTATTTGCTTCTTTCCTTGCAATAACAAGAGCTAGAGCTACAGAATTCACAGTAAGGGCTACTGCAAAAAAATAATGTCATTATTTGGTATCCATACCCTTACCCAGAGGAAGAAATGGAAGCACAGGTAAGTTAAGAAAAATGTCTAGGATTTCAAGGGACATGTCAGAGACTGACGCTTATTCAAGCACTATGGCTCTAGAGTGAAACTTTATTTTTTCCTTTGCAGCCTATGATGCCATCTATACTCTCCTGTTGGCCTTCTGAGAATGTGTTTAGGGAGATGTGTCACAGGTCTCATCCTACTGTTTCCAGAGCTCAATTTTCAACATTCTGTTATATTTTAATAAACACCGCTATAAACAAAATTTTAGATAATGAAACTTGTTTTTTGTATAGATTAACAGCCTAATTATATGACTTATGGAACCATCCACTGAAGCACTCTTTTGAATGCATACATGGTGGAAAAAATGAGAGATGTGCTTTACAGGAAAAGCTGTCTTCCTTCTACCTCTTAACCTTGGTGCTGTAACTTGAATTCTTGCTCAGGGTAGTTTTTGTAATCACTGAAAATTTAGAGCATCTTCCAATTATTGTTTGTTCTCAACTAATCATGTTTGTAAGGACTGGTTCCCACAGCCAGTTACTTGGTTTTCCAAAATTTCCTAAAACTTAACTACTAATGTGAATGATAATTTTCCTTTAGACCCCAGCCAACACACTCAGAGATCATGCAAAATACAGGTGCTCTTCATTTAAATGAGTTGCTGACATATGTTTGCTGATTGCAGTCCAACTACTGAACAATTACACCTACATCTTACTTGTGATGCTAATAGCCAGTAATGCTTATAAATTTTAATGAAAAGTAATACACTTCATTTCTAAAGTCTATTTACATTTTCACATAGCAACACAAACACACACACACACACACACACACACACACACACACACACACAATTACATTCAAACAGTAACAGAGAAAACATGTCTTGTTGAAACCCTTCCAATAAAAGCCATGGCCACACATCTACTCACAGTGTCTGCATCTTTGTCAGTATGTGGAGGAAGTTCAAAGACATGTGCATAGTCTTGGAGTGCCACTTCAAGGATAGCAAAAGTATCATTTTAGGAATTTGTGCCCCCCCCCCCAAATATGTGAAGTTTGAGACTAAACTAAGAGACATAAATGTCAACGTGAAATTTCCAAACATGCAGCCAGTGTCCTTGGTGATTGTTGATGCCTGGGTGAGAAGAACTCTAAGACACCTTAGGACATCTACATTTAGAATTGGTTAGATTGCTTGATTTTCTGGTCCTTTTGAGATCCAATAGATTCCTGCTTGTACTTTAGCACAGTGACAACTTAATTTGTTTATAACATTATTTCTAACAGATTTTTATTCAGCACAGAGTAAAACACCCTTAGAGATTCCAAGGAGATATCCATTTTTTTTCTTTGGTGGATTGAACTCATGACCTTGTGCATTCAAGGCAGGTCAGATGTCACTGAGCTAAACCCCAGGCTCTAGTTCTAAACGATTAATATTCCTCTCATTAAGTGATAAGGTTCACTAATGAAGGTTTTTAAAACCATAATCTCGTATGTAAAACACATCATAAGAAAGTTTAACCAATACGCAATTTGGATCAAAATTCCTTTTTTCCTTCTCCACGGCCTTTGGGCTACCAAATATCCAGGGATGACTGTAGAGTTCTCTAGGCATTCCCATAAACGTCAATGGCTTTTTTTATTCTTAATTCAATCTGATTTTC
Organism: Petromus typicus; assembly: GCA_004026965.1. Classification (NCBI taxonomy): domain Eukaryota; kingdom Metazoa; phylum Chordata; class Mammalia; order Rodentia; family Petromuridae; genus Petromus; species Petromus typicus. Next base: position 13,335 of record PVIR01008530.1, read on the forward strand.
CTCCTTTAAGATATATTTTCTTAGGTGACATACATGGATCTGACTGAAAAAGTCAATGGTAAAGTCTCTTAAGCATGGACAAAAATGCTACAATACATATAACTTGCATGTTTATAAAATCTTTGAAAGCTTGCGTTGACACAAATTTTAAAAATATACTATTATTGTGTATTGCAAATGATTAGCAAAATCTCTTATCTGACACTCTGAATATCATGCAAAAATCTTATTTCACTGAGTACTTAGAAAAAAATCAGGCCAGTGTCAATAGAGATTATTTAAAAATCAAGGGTGTTTTTTAATTTTAAAGGCAAAACCTTCATAGAAATCTGTTGGTAAACTAATGAATTTCTTTGTAAACACTGAAGTCTGTGAATCAATCAATCCTTTTGTGACTTGTGACTCCCACAATTCTTGGGATGTATACCCTACAATTTAGGGATCGGCCTGGCCGCCATCGCTATGCTTTCGATTGCACACTCGTCGGTGCCTCTGAGGATCCGGAAGTAGCCGTTCTCACCCCAACTTTTGCCCCAGCTGTTTTTCACAATCCAATAATCTGTCCCAGTGTCTGAGTCAGTGCCATAGCCCACGAGCAGAACAGCATGATTCGTCAGCTCAAAGGGGTTAAAAGGGTCTCTCAGCCCAGTGCGATGATAGATCCCTTTGTGATAGTGCATAAAATCATCATAGACTTCAAAAGCAACTGCCATAGGCCCATGCTGGACCAGCTCCAGCTTCATCAGGGCTTCATTGCAGCCCCCGTAGAAACCTCCCACATAATAGTATTCAGAGGTGTAGTAACGCATGCAGTCCTCCTTCATTTTGCAAGGAGAGTCGGTGCCAGTGTAGGGAAAGCAGGATTCTTCCACCAGCCCAAAATCTTGGGCGTACTTCCCTGCGATGAGGTAGGGGAAACCCCCTTCACAACCTGAATAGGGACAAACATACAATGACTGATGAGAAAAGAGCGCATCAGAACTTGTAGCACTTCCTATTTTTTCTTCTCTTTTCTATTATTTTTTATTTATTTACCCTGGAAGATGTTCTTAGCTTACATGCCACTTCATTTATCCATCTATTTGCCATCCAGGTTGCCACCCTCTCACCCTGTCTGTTAAAAAGGCATTTATTTAGCACTTAAGTCAGATGGTTGCTATGCCATAGTGCTTATGTGGAAAGGCCCTGAAATCTGAGTAAGTTCAAATGCAAACATGTGTGAAGAATTTTACTTCTCTATATTTCTTTGAGTATCTATAAAATATCAATGGTAATAGTACCTTTCTCAGGAGATAAACTCAATGCTTCATGCAAAAAGCAAACATTAGCGGTTATTATCATTGCAAATAGCTAACATATACCTCAGTAACTCCCAAAGTAAATCTCTACTGGAAACCTGCCAAAGGTGACACCTTTCTCTCTGGGCCTTGGTTTGTGATGCACATCCATAACCTTGTACCTTTTGCTTATTAAGTCCTATGTCTCTCCCTTAACTATAAGCTTCATGAGGATAAGTACCAATTTGATATATTATGATGTGCCTGGGAGACATACATGGCTGGTGTGTGATAAGTATGTCAGAAATAATGAAAGGCTCACAGACAAAGAATCATCCAACAGTGTTTTCACTGGAGAGCTAGGAAACTTTCCAATGGCCAAATCAAAGATCGACAATGGACAATTTAGAAACAGCAATGTGTCTTTCTGAATTGGCTACATAAATAAGAGTAGGTTTCCTGTTTACAGACTGTTGTTCCGGAAGCCTAAGTACAAAATTTAAAAAAGAAACCAGTGTCAGTCTGGGTTTAATTAGAGCTAGGTTTTGAGGTTGAAACCAAAATTCCAACATTTACAAGCTGAGCCACCTTCAAAATATTATTAGTCCTCTTGTGCCCATTCCCTGCCCAGGGATGGGACAATATCTTCTTCTTCTTATGGTTCTGAGCAGTTAAGTAACATATGTAAGAGGCAGTATTCATTTAGTGGATAACTAGAGGCATTTTGCTGGAGGGTGCAATAAAGCCCAGGAGAAACTATCAGTCAGCAAGTGACAAGGCCAGATTTGAACTGCGCCCAGGTTTTCTACCACAAAAACTACTCTACTGCAGCATCCTTTGCCTCTGCTATTGATGGCCAACTATATACCGGTAAACAATTCATAAAGTAATGCCTGAAATACAGTAACCCTTACCTTGAGCATACTGGCTACAAGATACGACCTCCTGAGGACTCAGGATTGGGGTCTGAGTGTTGTTGGTTAATATGCGGATTCTTGCTTCTAACATACCCAGAGAAGCAAATGAGTAGCAGCTTCCACAATATCCTAGAGAGAAAAAAGAAATATAGATATATACCAAGAGACATCTGATAAATCATACGAATATCGAGTGGATATGATGCACCATATATTGAATGCTGTTTATGAGGTTCACCATAATAAACAGTAGAAGATTCAATAACAAATTATATGCTTGAGATGCATTAGACAGTATTCTTGGCGATGATGAAAAGATTTATGTCTATAACACTTTAAGCCATCAGACTGAAGAGAAGCTGTGGACAGATACATGGGAGCTGGGCTTTCACATACCTCTCATGTGCCTCAAAACTCATGTTGAGATCTCAACCCCAAGGTTATGGTACTAGGAGGTGGATAAATGGAATTAGTGGCTTGAGAAGAACCTCCAGAGAGATAGCTCATCTTTTCCACTATGTAAGCTCACAGTAAAAGCCAGTCTAAAAGCCAGAAGGTAGATTATCACCAGACACTAAGAACCCACTGGCATCTTGAACTTGAAGTTCCTATCATCTTGAAATATGAAAAATAAATTTCTGTTGTTTATAAGCCACTCTCTTTGATATTTTCATAAATGTAGCAACTTGAACATATGAAGACAAAATACTTTCAGAATATGTTGGGTGGAGCTAACTTCAACAATGGTACACATGTGGGAATGTTTGGAGAGGTAGAGTTAACCTGAGTGGTGCAGACAGGTGCGAGACAGGTGGAGAAAGGCAAGAGAAAGTGTACTGATGAATATGGTATGGAAGGCAGGCAATGAGAAGGCAGGCACAGTTGAAAAGTTATCTGGGAGAAGAGAAAAGTACTTGTATTTAACATGTGGCTGCGATTTAAAGGACAAAAAATAAATGTAATCAAGTATTTGCTAGGCATATAAGTGCTATTCACGAAAAGGGAAATATGTATCATAAAATAATTTATACCAAGGTTATTTTACAATTTTTTCAAAATATGTGGTTAAAAGAAATAGATATAAAAAATATAAAACACAGGGAACAAAAAACCTAGGTCATTTACTTGTTAATAGTTTTGAAAGAAAAGAGCACAGAATTTTAATGTTATTATTTATTATCTACTATTTTATTTCTTCTCTTTTACTTCTGTCATAGACAAAAAATCTGCACAAAGATATCTGTGCCAAGTCCAAGGCAAATCCAATTGTACACAGATAATATGCATTAATATTTATTAATATTAGTTTTATCAAATTATTTGGATGTTGAATGTTTCCTTATGAAGACTCAATTATACAATTCAAATTATTCATTCTACATTAAATAAGTATCTTTAGTAAATCTCAATTTAGCAATTTAACAATGACCTTCTTTAGAAAGAAAAGTACTCAAAGGCCTAATGCATTCAAAATATTACTAAGAATCCTTTTTTTCCCCTTCTCCAGATAATGATTTGTGTCCCTCAGAGGCAAAGGAAAGTCAGAAGATTCCATCCTCAGCCATTAACATCCTACAGTCTATTTGAAATACTTAAGTTGTTTACCTCAAAGTAAACTTTGCATTTTCTCAAGTGTTTAAAGGAAATGTTTTATTTATCTTGGTTCCTGACACAATGAAGAAACAACACTTGTTTGTGGAAAGGAATCAAGGGATGAATAAACAGATATGTATTTATACCTGGGAAATAAACTGAAAAGAAACAGTCAATGTTATTTCTAGAGTCCTATTTTCATATTAAATGCTATTATTCCTGATGTTCCTCAAAATTCTACCTCTTTAAAAACCTCAGACTCATCCATGTCACACACTCTTTTTGTTGTTGAGGTATCACCTCATCCACAATGGCCAGAAGGGAAACCTTTGTCAGGGGCCCTGAAAGTCAATTACTATGCAAACTAATCACTTGATAATGTGTTACCCTGGCACAGAAGAATCCACGACCTACCCAAGGTCATGTCATGCCGCTAATAACAGATAGCAGATGGAGTCTTATTGTTTCCAAATGCAGAAGTAGCATCCTTTTAGTTTGTAAGTCTATATTGACTTTAAACACTTTCAGAGATTCTTTTCCTGTCGTGAAGTCACGACACAGGAAACAAGTAACTTCTTTCAACTTACCCAGATAACACTTTATCAGGGCCTCTCTTCTACAAGACAGACTGTCGGCACTAGATGGATGAACAAAGGACCAAAGCCTTTGTTCCCTTCATGAGAAGCCAAAGTTTTATATAAACACACAGGCTTACATTCCAGAGGGGCTCCGAGGGTTCCCCTGTGGCCATCCTGCTTTCTCAGCCCCTGGCGTAATCTCTCCCAGCAGGAATCATTAAGCCTTCATTATGTGACTGACCATCAAGCACTATGGAAAGCAGAGGGCACAAGTGTATTCAAGGGTTTGTAATGTTCTTTGTTAACAGAGAAATCACAGGAGTAGCAAAGAAGACAACCTTCTTAAAGCAGAAGACCAGGTGTCAAGGTCATCAGTGCTCCATTTTAAAAGGCAAGCCCCACCTCCTTCCAAAAGGAGCACTATTAATGGGTGCGATGGCTGTGGATCCTAAAACTCTCAGAAGCCAACAAAGTGGGGTCCACCACCTCCAGACCAACCCGGAACCCAGTGAGGCCTATTTCCAAAAATTCAAAACAGAAACAAAAACACTTCACCAAAAGAAAATGGAAAGGAATATCACCCATTAAGAAGATGAAGGGGTTTATGTTCTCTTTCTCTCTTTCTCTTTTATTTCACTGTGTGACCCAGTGTGGGTCACATGACATTTGGAAATTTTTTTAAACTTGTGTTTAAGATGGATCAGGTAAAGCAGATATTTTCCTTTCTACTCAAATAAACTCCACTTAACATCAAAGTTTAAATGACTAGATTTTCAACCTTATGAAAACATTCTGCATTTCCTAGTTAACATGACCCAGGAGAGCCATTCTTCTTCTTTTAAGGACACTTCAGTAAAGACAGCACAAAAGTCCATCTCATCATTTCTTAGCTGCTGCTCACTCACACATCTCTGAGTACAGCTAGCAATAAGGTTTATTCTTAAAGCTGTTTTCAGGTATAAAGGCAAAAGTTCATTTGTCCTTCTAATATATTTTTTCTTTCATCTTTATTTACTCTTTAGAGAGAAGTTGTGCATTTCTTCAACTGTGGAAAATTCAGAATTCTGGGTTATACAGTGAAATTTTAAAGTACTGGAAATTTCCAAATAGTGCAATTAGTAGGAAGATAAAATCAGTATCCTTTCCCAGTCTACAGCACAAAGAAACAGAAAGGAAGTCAAAAGAGGAACCTTCTAAATATAGTTTCCCCAGTAACAATACAAATGGAAGGATCAATTCAAAGCAATTAATCCATTAAAGCCTTCTGTTTTGAAATTGCATTTGGTTGTGCAAATCATATTATAACACCCTAAGAACAGGGAGTACTGGAAACACTGATAGCTTTCACCAAGGTACAAAAAAAAAACAAGGTCAAAGAGTGTGCTTTAGAAAGTCAAATTTCTTTCCCTTAAATTATTGTCTCATATTATTTTTCAATCTTCTCTTTCGGGAAGAGAATGGAACTAAGCTTTTCCTTCTAACCTGTCCTATTCTCCCACTGAATTTTAAAGAATCTTCATTAAAGGAGTCATCACATTACACTTTAATGTTTTATTTGCAAATCTTGCTAAATTGCAAATCTCCAGGATGAAGTCTGTATCATCGTCTTTATATTCTCTGCCATTATAAAAACATCCTATCTTATATGTTCCATAAACAACAGAAGCAACAGTACATCACTAGTAACTCATACTATGGAGCACTGACAACATGCAGGCCTTTCATATGGAGGTTAAGACACCACATGCATCATTTACTTACTCTTCCTTAATGAGAATACAGGATTTGTTCAAAGATGGTATGAGTTTTAGTGTTCTCTTAATATTAACCTTTTATTTTCATTTTCTATTCATTTCTCAATCACATACAAATTTTTGTCATTTCTATTCTCAACTACCCAAAGCCATCTCAAAGATATGGAGAAAGAAGGAATGATTTCAGAATGTACACTTTCTCCAGAGCTGAGTCCTAGGATAGCTGGCAGAAAGGCAAAATGATAACACAGTGCTGTCACAGGAAGGACAAGAAAGCTGCTGATTGGTTGCTATACTTGCTTAAAGCTCTACAGCCCAAATCCACAAGAACTGGAGCATAAAAGATGAGGAGAGCTCAGGAGAGGGAGAAGCTGACTGTATTCCTTACCACAAATACGTAGAGCCAGACTTTTTTTCAAATTTTACAGTTTTTCAGATTTTGGAATATGTGTACAGATTTTGATCAATTGACTATTTCTAATTAAAGAATCAGAAATTCAAAACCCAAAACTTTTTTGAGATGACACTTCAGAATCGCACAAATGATTCTCCAAGTAATTGTTAGCTGAAACTAAGACAAATTGCTAACAAGCAGAAGTAAAGGAAGTTCAAGTCCTTCTATATCAAATTTCTAAAAATAACTCATAAAATTCAATTATTTGCCAATACTGATCTCTATTTCCAGATTGTGATTCAGGATCTGGGTTAATACCACTAGGCACACATTCTGCTGTGAAGCAAATTAAAGTGTTCTTATAAAGCTCGAAAAACTCAGAATAAAGAATTTAAACATGTATATTCTGAGCTGATAAAATTCAAATGATGGGAGAAAGAGAAGATGAATGACAAAGAAGGATTTTAGCAAACTATTTGCAGGGAAATAAAGGTTAATTTTAATTGTATACAACTGTGCTTCCAAAGCAGGCTCTCCTTTTAGCAGTGCAAATGAGCTTGACTTTCAGCACAAAGAGAGCAGTGTGGTTGCTGCTAGCTACCTGAAACATATATTGAGAAAGATATTGAAGAAATGCTGAGCTCAAGTGGAAAGCTTTTCTATTACTCAAGTCTGTCATGGATAAAAAATGTGGTGCGAATTCATAGGGACATTTTCCATGTCTTTACTAAAATGGATCTTGCCCATTCAATTCTCTATCCCCAAAAGCAACCCACAGGCTTTTATAAAACAAATACTGAACAAACAGTTAAGAATACATTAATGAAAACTTAGACTTTATTATTAATTACCTTGGTTTCGAACAGGGCTAACAAAATTGATACCGTCAACATCTCTCCAGTCCCAAGAGGCTGGCAACTGTAAAATCTTTTGCTGTATTTCAACAGTCAGTGCGGCGGGTTTGGGCCTAGGATGGAAACATATATTTGCTATCAACATGCAATCTTTCCTCTGAGGATAATTTTCTATCTTCTAATTCCATAGTTTCAACATCAGTCTTCTTAGCATCTATATTCAGGCCACAAAGCACTAAAAGCCCTTGCTCCTCAACATTTCAATGTGTCTATTATTCAGTGTATTAATTACATGACTCAGCGGGTAGGGTTTTTATTAACCAACCTTTCCCCCATTACCCAGTGATTTTTCTCTCACAAAATGACACTTTGTGTATCATTCGGAAGCAATTTTCCATATGCCCAAATACTGCACTTTCACGTTTACTGTTGACAGATTTTGACCAACAGAGATATGAGGAGCTGAAAATAGTATATAAGGGAATACAGAGAAAATGTAGGACTTGCAGAAGTTTGACTCAGGAGACAGTAGGTTGGTTAAAAAGTGAAATGGCAAAGAAAAACAAAGGTCAAAGTATAAGGTAGGCAGGCTAGCTCCATAAACCACAGCTAACATCCTTCATCAGGACAGAGCTAGATATTATATGATATAGTTGAAAGCAAGATACACAAAGGACAGCTGCCCGAGCTTATGAATAAAAAGACATTATTTCTGGAAATGTGAAAGTTATTCTACAAACGTCTTTGTATTCTGACTTAAACACACACACACATACACACACTCATCATGTGCACATACCCACACATACGAACATACATGAGCACACAGCATGCTCGCTCTAGACTCTCAGTTTCTGAGCCAGGTCAGTGCATCTCTGTGCTGCTCCTTCGATCTTAAACTCCTGTTGTCTTCACTTTGCCCTCTCAAGAGTTTTTCTGCAACTTCTAATTTTAAAAACTGCTTGCAAAGCAGCTTCTGGAGTTACTCAATGGGTTTTTTTTTTTTTTACTAGGTTCCAGTTTGCTCAATTGCAAAGGTTTCTTGTGAACTACTTCAGGCCCTCCACACCTACTCTCCAGTGACTCCCTTTCTCACAGAGATAAAGTATGTTGAAACTATGACACAATGTAAGTGAGATGAAACAAAGAAACCCCCAGAATTAATTCAAGAGTATTATAAACTTCACAATTGTATGAATAGATTTCATATTATGTAAAGAAATACTAATATCAGTATTTCAAAGAAATATCACTAAAATGTTTCCTAAGCTAAAGACATGTGTTTGAGGACAAATGATACTGAGATGAATATAAGGTAATCTTTGTCCATGTGGAAGACAATGCTAACATAAACAAAACACACAAAAACTACTGTGTGACAAATATTGCTACTAACACACACATATCAAAAACCCAAATGAAACAGGGCAAGAGCCCAGTATAAGAAGGAAGGCTTACTGGAGTGAAAAAGAAGAGGTAAAATGGGAGTTTGGGGGATTCTGAAATGAGAATTATGCATTATTGGCTCTTTATATTTTTTCTTAAGATTCTTTAAGAATCTAGTAAAAATTCTGGACTTAACAAGATGGTCATGAACAAAAAACTCTGTATATAATTTGAGTAGGTGCAAAGCCCCCACCCCTTAATCCCAGATCAAAAAATTTTAAATAAAAAGAATTTTGAGTTTTTATTACTTCATTGGGTTTTACAACAAAACTAATATATACAGGCAGCCAGCCTGTAACACAAATACTTCCTTCATCACTGGATTTCATCTTATTATTGTAAACTTTCTATGGAACTTTTGTCATAAAAGCAGCCCTTCATAAAGCTAATCTTTTTCCAAAACAAGGATGGCTAAGTGGACAGAAAGCCTAAGTAGGCACAAAACAATTACTCAGAAACGTAGTGCATAGCAAAGTTATGTTGAAGGCTCAAACTTCTCAGGAAGAAGCTAAGTCTCCTCCTAGACTCACATGCTAATAACATGCACTGTACTTACCTTCTAGAGGCTCTTTCAGATTTTTATTGTTAAATAGGTCTCAACTCCTTACGTCACACAGACTGGGATTCCACTCAACGAATCCACGAAGAAGCTATGATATACTCCCTTCCTCAAATCTGAGTAACTGTAGAGTACCTCATGGACAGATATTCCTTAAGTGTGCTTTGAGAAGTACCACAGATTCTTTTGTGAAAAGGGGAGAAACGTGAAGATGCTCTTAGATGGATACGAAATAATTCCACTCAGTTTCTGTAGATAATAAAGGTTACTGATGCATCTTACTTAAGTCATCAATTAGTAGTCTTACTGTATGATAACCATTTGAACCATTGTATTCTCTGAAAACTAAAGTATATTTCAGTATACAAAGGAGAATAAACTCCTTATATAATTTATTGATTCTCCTTTGCTCCCTATCATTTCACTTCTTTTTCTCTTACTCATATTTTCAACTTTTCCTGAAACAAAAGTTACAGCATTATAGGAAAACCCTTGGCCACCTAAACAAACATTAAAGGACTTTGTACAAACTCTTTGCTAGATCTACTTGTAGTTTTGAAAAATAATTTTAAATTCATAAAAATTCTTGGTAAGACAGACTCAGAATATGGTGACATAATTTCCTAGAAGGAAAAGGAAACACGTTGGAGGATGTGAGCTGAAGAAGGCAGGTGCACCGATGGCTGACAGGACTGGAGGTATATTCCTAAGTAAGGAGTTCTTCATTTGTTTTGTTCTGTTGTCAGACCTTACAGTGCTGAGATTTTCAGATATGTACAGACCTCAGATTTGACAGTGAATGTGGGCAAGCTAAGGGATATCACATGGAAGGGGAGTAGGTAAAATGGAAAAGTTTTCCATAAATTATGTGTCATATTGTTTGAAAGCAGGTCAAGGTAGTGAATATCATTATAGCCATTTTTGGTGACTTTAAATACTTGGCTAAATTTATTCATCAATCAGGGCGCATTAACAGACATGGCTGAGTATAGTAAGATCAAACTATCACTATTTTATAGAATGGCTAGAAATGAGGAGAGAGTAAAGACACAGAAACAAAGAAATAGGAGGCAGGACACCCGCGCATAGTAGAGAAGAGCAATGTCAAGGTTTAAGGCAGATTGTAGAAAATGGGAAGTAGTAGACACAAGAGACACAATGAAAGCAAAACCCAGGAACAGAACTTGGAAGTAGGAATAGTATGAATGGAAGGGGAGAAGGTCAAAAATGTAAAATGTTTATGGTCAAAAAGGGGTGGGAAATTCAGATCAGTAGAATTACACTTACCTGAGAGGAGGGGATTCAACACTAATACTTTTACTAATGAGAAACAGATTTATTTTATTACCTTGGGATTATCTTACTGTGGCCACCAAGTCTCCTGGCCATCTCTCTCAAGGTCAGAGTCTCATATTCCATATATGTTTTTGCAGTCCAAGATTTCTGGATAGCATTGATGGCCTTCACAAAGTTGTGATCATATTTGTAGAGCCTCTTAGAATTCCTGCCAAAAGGGATACAGCTTCAGCTACACTCTAAGTAAAAACTGGAATAGTCTTCTCGGAAGGCAAATGGGCAACATACACCAATAACTCGATGAAAGTTCAAATTAACTAAGATGCATATATAATGATACTTACTGAAATACTTTTATACCACTGATAGATTGTAAACAACCTAAACAAATCTTTTAGGATAAGGGATTCATCAAACAAAAAGGGAAACTTTTTTATTGTATAGTTTATTCACTAAAATTATCTACAAAATTATTCAGTGATATGAGGAGTCTAGGCAACATTTTTTGAGAGGTCAACCAATAGTTTATATAAAATGAATGAATCTTTACAATCATATATACTTACATGTATATGATAAATACTTTTTTTTTTTTAAGACAGGGTCTCGCTTTGTAGTTCAGGCTGGCCCTGAGCTCAGCCTCCAACTCACACTGCAGCGATCCTCCTGCCTCTGCCTCCCGAGTGCTGGGATTACTGGCATGAACCACCACGGTGCTGATTGCTGCTGTGCGAGTCTCCACATCCAGTACTGTGTGTGATTACGGAGGAGGGGATCAATCCAACCCAGGCCCTCGTGCTTGCAAGATAGGCACTGGAACCACTGAGCTAAATCCCTGGCCCGATAAATACATTCTTAATAAGTCAACCATGGTCCTTTCTGGGTAGTGCTGTGAAAACACCCCTTTCCCCCATTCTCTAGTTTCTATATCTTCATAACTGACATAATAAGAAAAATGAAGAAGACAAGTGAAAGTGTGCAGTTTACATATACAGTAAGTCCCTGAATTATAAATGAGTTCCATTCAAGGAGAACATTTGTAAATCAGCTTCATGTGTAATCTGACAAAATGAGTCTTATATGGTATACTTGTGAGAGTTCACAACTCCAACATTCATAAACTGGGGACTTAGTGTAGTATGAAAGTATTATAATCACATGATTCAATAAGTATTGTATGTTTTATTTTGTTATTCAAAAGATGGTTCTTGAGCAAATAATAACATTATCTGAAATGCACATTCTACCCAAACCAGATCACCTAAATCATATCTATATTTTAGTAAGTTCGCAATGTGATTCATAGGAATATTAAAATTTAAGAAGCAGTTTTATCTTACATGAAATACTTGCCTAGAGATGTCAAAAACTAATATATAAAAAATATTTAAGAAGGGGGAAAAAGTTGATTGTTCAGTTACTTCAAATATTTATCTAAACTATGTACCAGGCATTAGAATTACAGAATTTTCTATATTATTCTCATTTAAAAACATTCTTTGTTTTGAGTGTGACTCACTATTCAACACATCTATGAACATTCAGTTCTACAAAGCAAGGCATCTCTAAACTTGAGTACCACTTTAGGCATATTGTGAACTTCTCTTTCTCTTTTAAGTCCCATATTTGTATAGAAACTTTTTGAATATAGTAAAGAAAAAGAAAAGCACTGAAAATAAAAGTGTGCAACTACACTGATAATTTTTTAATGTTGTAATCAAAGTGCTTTTCTAACTCTTACAAATCTAAAGAGTGGTTCCTTTATAAAACAGATTATAAGATTGCCTATGTTGTATTTCTGATAATAGAGTACAAGAGTAAATTTTAAATTTTAAGTGGACTATTTCTGGAATATTTTTCAGTGTAAAGAATCACATTTTCACTAACTATAAGTATTTAGGAAGCATAACTAGACCTACCTGTGTTTCTTACTCATAACATCTTGCTCAGAGTCATTCTGCATACTTTTGGGGGGAAAATCACTTCATAAATATAGTATGACACAGCTAGGTCCCAGTGTCATCTTGCCCAAGAGCCGCTATAGCATGCAGAAACATAATTTCATTTTGCCTCCAATCACAAATTGAGGCTTCCTTGGTCCCATGGATAAGGGTACAATCAACTGAAGATATCCTGGTTCTTCAAGAACCACTGAGTAGTAATAAAAGAGAAAGGTTTCACCTGGGGGAACAACCAGTTCTTTATTAACTTACCATCTCTTCCCCTAAGAATGTTCTTCTTACCACCTTATCAACCTAAGCTCTTCATCAATATAGGATGACTGCCATCCCCTATGTTACCGGATATCCTTCCAATTTTGTGTGCACTCAATAAATAATGGCTAACTAGAGTGTCTTGGTCTTGGTGTTTGAGGCACTGAGCTCCCAGCCCCCCATGAACTCTGAAATTATCCAAGTCCCTATTATCTTTTTTTCTTTAGCCCTTACTCTTCTCCCATAACATCTGGTACAACCTCATATGCTGATAGGTGCATTACAATAATGACAGGATGCCATCAGAAATCTTAAACACTATTATTTTTTGTGCTTATGATCCAAGGAGATTTAAAAGAAATGTATCCTGCTATTGGGTGACAGATCATTAAGAACTGAAAGAGACCTTCTAGGTAATTTAGTCCCACTTGCCCACTTTATGGGTGAGGCAATGTGGGTTCCCAGCACTCCATTTGGGAGTTACTCTCTCAGTGAGGCAATGCTGGGAATCTCAAAGCACCACAGTACATAACATGCCCTAAATGACAGGGTAGCAAGGAAGTCACTTAGTAGGAAATGTGCAGCTAAAGGATCAAGCCAAAAAAGCTATTTCAAAACTAAACTCAAACAATGGGGTTAAGTAAGTCTACAAAAGGGTCAGCACTTCAGACAAGTGTGATTCATCCCATTTAGCCCTTCTTCTTACATCTCTGGCTGCAAGTCAGTGTTGCCTGCTTTGAGAGACTGATTCATCTACAACTAATATATATGGATAATAGTAACATTTATGGATCTTTCTCTTTAAAACCAAAAGTCTGAAATTTCTTATGCATGTGGCTCAGTTACTTATAGTTAATTTAAGAAAAACATTAACTGCATGTGATAGACTAAGTTTTATCCCTTCACAGTACACGTGGTTGAAATCTTAACTTTCAGGATTTCAATGTGACTGTGTTTGGACACAGGGCCTTTAAGAGGTAATTAAAGTAAAATGGACTCATGAGGTCAGCCCCTACTCAGTATCCTGGTGTCCTTAAAGGACCTCAGGGGAGGCCAAGGGAAGAGATAGTGAAGAGGCAGCTGTCATCGTGGCCATCTGCCAGACAATGAGAGAAACTGCAGAAGAAACCAAACCTGGGTGACTCCTTAGATTTGGGCTTCTAGACTTTGAACTGTGAGGTAACTGTCCAGATAACTAGACTAGGCTTAAACCACGTAGTCTGTAGTACTATAACCACAGAAATCCAATGACTGATTTCAGTTACTCATGGACTTATTTAAAATGTATTGTTTGTACCACTTAAACACATTGCAACATATGCCTCTGCATATCTACATATAATGCAAAATATTATCGTATGACAATCAATGAAATGATCTTCCTTATCAGTAATGTGTAATCTTGTGGTCTTTTCTATGAACTTTTTATTAAAGCTATCAATGGTCCATTACTTTTGGCTGTTGTTAAAAAATATGACTTTTTCTGTCAGTTACATCAGTCAACATTTTTGCAGTAAAGTTTTACATTACATAGTTTATGATTCTAAGCCAGACGAATTCAATATAACCAAGACAAAATTTATAAAAACAAATATGCACATGTACTCACACAGACTACATAATAAAATTAAATGTATGTTTTACTTGCGACAACTCACTTTTCCAGGCGATTTTCAAGGTGTGCCATGTTCACATTCCCATTTTCAGGATGCTCCACCTTCTTTCCAACAAAACAAGCCCAGTTCCGGCCCAGCACATCGTGTACCCACCCAGTCATCGTCTCGTGGCAGTAACTGATTACCTCGCTGCCCTTGGTTTCATACTGTAAAAATAAGAAAAGGAAAGGGCAAATGAACTCTGTGTAGCACTCCAGCCTATTCCTCTGTTCTTGTTTACAGTGTTGAGCAGCCTTTTTATCACTTGCCAACCAAAGTAAAATTCCACACTCTAAAAAATTATTCTAGAAAATAAACAGAAGCAAACTTTTCCTTAGTTAGCATTGCTGCTCACCAAAGCTTACAAAAACTAGGTAGCAAAATACTTCCAGGAATGAAAAGAAAGAAACTCAGATGTTTAGAGCATTCACTGTATGTCAAAAGTTACAAAAGTTACTTCAATAATCTTCACAATAGAACTATGAGGGGGAAAAAAAACCAACAAGCTTTGGGATTTTGTTTTGTTTTGTGTTTTTACCAATGAACCAAACAGAGGCTCAGTTCAGAAAGAAGAAAGAGCAACTGCTGCTGAAGGCTAATCTATCCTCAGTCTCTCTATCCATGTTTCTCCAGGCAGAAAAGATTCACATCAAGAAGTTGCATAACTAATAGCAAAGTTTGTTTCTATGAAAGTAGAAAATACTTTTTTTTCCTGTCAATATATTGATTAAGACACGCTGATTATAAATGGAGGGCTAAGTTGATTATTAACTACAGTATTCTCTAATAAGCCCTTTATCCTGCTTCTGATAACAGTGAAAACTAACTATAAAACAAAAGAGCCAGGATTTGAACTCAGGTGCTTTATCTGCAGAGCCCAATCACCCTCATGTGATAACATTGTTTTCTTAGAGACGGTACATACAGCAAGGTCAGTAGGAAAAAAAAAGTCATGCTCCATTTCTTAGAGGAGAGGCTTGGACATGGACAATTTCACTTTCTGACTTGATTTTTTTTAGGTTTTTTTGAGACAGGGTCTCGCTTTGTAGTTGAGGCTGGCCCTGAGCTCAGCCTCAAACTCACATCACAGCAATCCTCCTGCCTCTGCCTCCTGAGTGCTGGGATTACAGGCGTTAGCTACCACGCCAGGCACTGTGGTATGTGGTACTGGTTGCTGCTGGGGTGAGTCTCCACACCCAGTATTGTTATGTGGTGAACCGGGGGATCAAACCCGAGCCCTTGCAATTGCAAGACAGGTGCCGGAAACACTGAGCTAACTCCCCGGCCCCTTTCTGACTGGATTTAATGGAATGAAATATTTGGAGAACCTTGGGCAAGACTTTTATTTGGCTTGAGTTCATTCACCTACAAAATAAGGAAACTAGACAAACTACTCTTAAAGGTATCAGCACTGAGATTCCATGACCCAATGGAAATTCATAAACATCGCCTAGAACAGTCCGTCCTCAAGCACTTTAGGCCTGGCCATCACTAAAGGATACTACATCTATGCATCTCTGACACCACAGCACCAGAGCAGTCCAAGATGACACTTTCACAGGTCCGCAAAGATTGGTGATGTTTCAATGAAGTTTTTTAAAAAATAAAAATAGGCAGATTGATTTTGGCTCCAGAAGCTATAGTTTTCAGCTTCCTAATACAATCTAATGGATGCTATATTACTTATTCACAGAGTCTGGTAAACTTCTTTTTGCAAGGGGCAAAACAGAAATATTTTAGGCTTGTAGAATAGGTATCTGTCCCCGTTCTTCTTCAATGCTGACACCACTGTGGTATACAAATTGATAGGAAGCACAATGAATGAGGAGGGCCATGTGCTAATGACACTTCATGAACAAAACTTGGCCTGTGGTTGGCAAGTCTATGGGCTGGAGGAAGGAGGGCAGTGGGCTGCACCTTCCCAGCAGTCACAGATGGCCAGATTCAGTACTCTGTGGTGCACCACAGGCTAAGCCATGATGGGAGGTCAGGTGGATGAAATGCATTTTTGACAGAATTAGTTTCAACGAGTTAAACAGGACTTAATCCAAGTTAAGCCCAACCGTAGTATGCTATACAAAACTTTTATTTTTGGGCTGGGGAGTTAGCTCAGTGGTTCCGGTGCCTGTCTTGCAAGTGCAAGGACCTGGGTTCGATCCCCGGTAACTGCATACCATCCTGGGCATGGAGACTTACGCCCAGCAGCAACCAGTACCACATACCACAGTGCCGGGCGTGGTGGCTCACGCCTGTAATCCCAGCACTCGGGAGGCAGAGGCAGGAGGATTGCTGTGATGTGAGTTTGAGGCTGAGCTCAGGGCCAGCCTGAACCACAAAGCGAGACCCTGTCTCAAAAAAAACCTTAAAAAAAAAAAAAACTTTTGTTTTTATAGATCAAAACCAGTCTAATGTTGGCAATTTCATATAATGCAGCCCAAGCCTCTACAATTCAAATATATGCTTTTCTTTGGCACTGATTCTTAGTCAAATTCTCTTCCTGTTGTAGCTGGGAGGGGTAGAGCAGTGCTTCTTGGCATCTCTGCCATTTTAGAAAGTAGTCTGGCTATGTTCTATGATTCCTTGAGAGCTACCTTAGAAATCTGCCCCCCCCCAAACACAATAATACACATAGGAAGAGATTCTTTACAGTATAACAAATATTAAAAAATGAAAATAAAAACTCTAAATGTTCAAATATAAGTAAGTTTTATTAACACGAAGGAATATTATATAGCACTCCAAATGCTTAATGAGTTCTCCAGCAAAAAGATAAGCAAACGGGCTGGAGAGGGCTCCCTGTCTCTGTAGACACAGGTGTGTTGGGTAACAGTCTCTGGCTGCTTTTGTATTAAGATAGGAGAAACTTCACACTTTGTAAACATATTACAGATGGCTCACAAATCTCACAGGTTCCAGAAAACATAAAAATACACATATTTTCAAGACACAGAGACCTAAGAAAGTAACTGTAACTAGAATTTATAACTCAAGATTCCTATAATCAAACATCACCCAGTACCACGCACTGCTTCTTCATATTAACTATTTAATTTTTTCAGAAACAATAACAACAACAACAACAACAACAACAACAACAACAACAACAACAAAAAGCTAGAGAGGTAAGTAATTACTAAGACATCAGAGGAAAACTGCCAGAAGTTAAAACCCCTACTTGTATTATTTGGGCTTCATGAAACTATTTTGGGATACAAACCACTACTTCTCTATAAAACAAAGTT
Source organism: Petromus typicus (assembly GCA_004026965.1). Lineage (NCBI taxonomy): Eukaryota > Metazoa > Chordata > Mammalia > Rodentia > Petromuridae > Petromus > Petromus typicus. Next base: position 31,113 of record PVIR01008530.1, read on the forward strand.
TGGCTCTGGAAAGTTAGAGAGAAGATTTCAATACAGTTCTCCAGATTATAAAGGTAACTGCCTCATTTACTGTGTTCTCTGCAAAATGTGCCACATATTAACTGACTTAGGAGTCATATCCTGCAGGGCTGCCCCTACTAATCATGGAGAAGCCCTCATGGTCCTTTGCCCATTGCTCAGTATCTATACTGCACTAGCTGGTTTTTCATTCTTTTGATCTTCTTGCCCTAGGTTTATCAAGCGAGGGGATGGTAAAAGCACAGTGCCTCAGGCTGGAATGCCAGACAGAACCCAGTTCTGCCACTGACTAGCTTTGCAAAGTTGAGCAAGATGCCTCTGTACTTTCAATTTTCTCATGTCTTAAACAGCACTGATAATAATAGTCTCCATCTCAGTTTGTGTTTTATGTGTTTGAACTCATTCAAATTTTACAACAGCCTATTGATTTTTACAAAAAGTCATACACTTTGCTTACTTCCTTAAGAAATAGTCTAGCTTTAAGAAGCAATTGTGCAATTAATTTACTTTTTCTGTACACAGAAAAACACAGGGCCTTCTACCGCTAAACTGTATCTTCACCTTTTTTATTTTGAGTAGTGTCTAACCAACTTCCCTTAATTGTTCTTGAACTTATAATACTCCTACTATAACCTCCAGAGTAGCTAAGATTTCAGGCTTTGCCACCACACCCAACAGAAAGAATTAATTATTGAATAAGTGGGTAAGTAAAACTGAATTATACATGGCAAAGCACAAAGTCCCATTTCAAAACTAACACAAGAAATTGAAAAAAATAGTAAATTCATAATTAACAAGTGTGATATCATCTTAGTTTCAAATTATAATTCATAGAATGATTTCAGAAATGTTAATTTCCTTCTGTAAACCTGCTTTTCTAACTGTAAACTTAGTATGATCAAGAAGTTCCAAAAGCTTCCTTTGAGCCTCCTAATTGGACATCCTTTTATTTGTGGTTGTATGTAAAACAAAATCAGGTAAATAATTCTTAAATAGAGACACATTATTATTATTATTATTATTATTATTATTAATTTATCCCTACAAATTGCAAACTTTGTGAAGATTTGGGTCAAGATTTGTCTTTTTGGTTCACATCATAACATCTCTACCTAAAAGACTATATTAGGCAACATAGTTCTTCAGAGGAGACACATTATTTTTATACTTAATCTTTTAAAAATTTACTTCAATTTTGTTGTTATAATTCAAATAGTGTAAATGTGCTAAAACGGGTCACTTCTGAATGTTAATGGAATTTTCTTCTTAAAATTTTATTTTAGCGGCCAGGGATTTAGCTCAGTGATTTCAGCATCTGCCTTGAAAGCGCAAGATCCCGAGTTTGATCACCGGTAACCACATACAACAGTGCCAGGCGTGATGACTCACGCACACCAGCAATCAGTACCACATATCACAATGCTGGGCGTGGTGGCTCAGGCCTATAATCCCAGCACTTGGGGGCCAGAGGCAGGAGGATAGCTGAGTTTGAGGCTAACCTGGGCTCCAGAGGGAGCTCAGGGCCAGCCTGAACTACAAAGTGAGACACAACAACAAAAAAATTTTATTTCAAGCTATTCTGTGATTTTCTCAATCTAAAGTAATTTGGTCAGTTTTCAAAACTGAAATTATCTTATAAAAAGCAGAACACAGTTACAAAAACAGAACAGGACTGTATCATACAACAAACTTAGTAGAAACGAGGTGCTTTCTAGTTCACAATAATAATCCTCTAACTTGGGGGATACCCATTGTACCACTACTCTTTTCTTGAGAATTCTTGAGATAGTTACCATCTCCCTACTATGATAAAATCTTAAGTGATTTCTAACAGTAGTATCAGTTAGGAAGTTGAACTTTTGGCCAAGTTATTCAACTCTAAATGCAGCCACTTTTTGTCCTAAAGAATTTTCATTTATATAAATACTGATCTCTGAAGACTGCTATGAACAGATGAGATGACTTAAGTTTCCATACATTTATGGTAATTTCTACAGAAAGAGATAATTTCCGAAATTTTGAAATTTTCAAATCCTAGCACTTAAAGTAAGAAAATCACCATGATTCAGTAGCTATTCATGTACTTCTTCAAAATTATCATTAAGTTGCCAAACCCTCTCAAAATCCCCTTTCTTAAATTTCCCACTCATTTCTTCAACAGTCTAATTATAATTACCTAGAAATATTAAAGAATTGAAAAACAGCAGCTTGGGAAACATTAGAAGTTAAGTTACTCTTTCTAGAATTCTTACTTAGCCTGTGCTTTTTGACATTCAGAAGCCTAAAAAAGAAATCACTGAGCTTTTCTTCTGCTGTTTCTCCAGCTAATAATACACCTAGAAAATATTGAAATACTTATTTTATTTATTTATTTATTTATTTATTTGAGACAGGGTCTTGCTTTTGTAGTTAAGGCTGGCCCTGAGTTCAGTCTCAAACTCATAGCAATCCTCCTGCCTCTGCCTCATTTGTCGTGAGCCACCATGCCTGGCCCTGTGGTATGTGGTTCTGATTGCTGGTGGGTGTGAGTCTCCACACCCCGCATTGCTGTATATGGTTACTGGGGATAGAACCAGGGTCCTTGTACCTGCAAAGGAACCACTGAGCTAAATCCCTGGCCCTTGAAATACTTATTTATTTGACATGTTGGCTAGGAGATGAGCAGTTCAGAGAAAAAGACCTTGTCCTCTTAGGTCCTACTTCTGTCATTTATTTCTGTAGTCTGTTGTAAGCCTCAATTTCTACTTCTGATACAGGAATATTAATGACTGATACTAATTCACTGGATCAATATGAAGAATAAAGACGATTTTGAAGTTTGAAATATTATAAAACACCGAATAGGTAACAATACAAACTGCTATTTCCTGTCACAGTGAAGACAAAGCTAATAATACATACCTTCAAATAATGTATATTCTACTCTAAATTGTCAGTTCAGCAATGGACACAGGGTTTTTCCTGTTGCACTGTGGTTTCCAAAATGTGATGAGGAGACCGTTTGAATATGGAAAAGTAATATAAATTTTATGTATTTAATACATATATAATGTTGATACTAGTTTCCAGTATGATTTAATATTTGAAGCAACAGTAATGTCTTTAGCGGTTCTATAATCCGATGTTTACTTGGAACACAGTGTGCTATTTATGTACCTGTGAAGTGGTTAGCACACAGCACATTCACTTTCACATGTGCCCCACTGACTGACCCAAACATCTTAGTTGATTTAGTCAAGCTAATTCTCAGAAAGACATAAATCAAGATTTATAAATATGAATTCATATATAGGAAAATGGCAAAGTGCATATTTCCCTATTCTGAGTTCTCTTAACTATGTTAAAACATGAGTTTTTGAAAACAGGCGGTTGGTTTTTAAATTTCTTTCTTTTTTTTTATTTTGAAAGCAGATTTTTGAATAGCTCTCTTACTGTGGTCATCACTTTTTAATTATATTCGTCCAGAAGCAAATACTGCAGTTAAAAATCTACAAAATTATCATTCCTAATACCAATTGGTAATTTTTATGTGAAACTTTCATTCTTTTAACAAAGTTACTCAAAACCTCTGAAATTCTCTTAAAATCTTTAAAATATATTAGAAAATACTTGTTATGAAAATTACTGGTAAGATTCTAATATTGCTTTTCTACAATAAAATCATGATACTGAGGCACATTTGCATTACTTTTCAAATGTACCACTATGAAATATATGGCAATTTTATGACATTAATACATATTTATTCAATCACTTAGTTTTTCATATATAGTATAGCCAAAACATTCATATACTGATGTATACAAATTGCAGGTGGAATATATGTAAGTTTACCATCTAGGTTTAATCAATAAGATGATTTACCACTTCAGAAAATACATTTTATATAAAATTAATGATTTAATCATAAAACGTAGAGATAAGTCAATTTGATTAATACTAAAAATTTCCGTTAATTAATTTTCAGCCCTTTGTTTACTATAGATATCTCCATATCCATTTTTACTTTTAGCCAAGTCTAAAGTTGAAGTAAAGGCTTTAAAGGGTAACAAAAGACAACAAGGCAAATTTTGCCAAACTGCTTACTTTGCCAAACCTCTCCCAAGAGTAACTTGTCTTTTCTCAGAAAGAAGCCAAATTCCTTAAGACCATTCCAAGAACTATCTCTCGCTTTTTGCCTACTAACAAGGCTAAATTATTTATTTAAAATGAATTTTAATGAGTTGGCAAAATTCTCAGGAAATAATGAGTGGTTGCCACCAAAGAACATATAGAATTTTTCAGAAAAATCTGGCATTTAGATTTACATGTGAGAATGGCAGACCACAGGCCTGATTATTTCTGATGCCGAGGACATTTAGTTTTAACCAAAATACACATTCTAGAATTAGCTAAGAATACAGCCATTTACCACTCAGCAAAAGTCTCGGGCTCACTCCTCATTTACTTGTTCTAAAATTATCACCTCAATGTTGCAAAAATTTAAGTTTATTTAAACCACCGCTAAGCTCTTGCTCCTCACTATACTTCACTGAGGTGGGGTAGAATCTGGAGAATTCCAGAACAGGTCAAATCAATTGTTATTCAGGCTTCAAGGACTCAGCAGTGCAAAACTATTTCCTTTGACACAAGTCAAGGGAACAGCTACTTAAGTTTTTCTGAAAGTCAGAACTTTACTTTTTCTTTTTAAAGTTAAAATTCTGTGTTAGCATCTATAGTAAACAGAATAAAATTTAAAAGTCTAATATCTTTTCCACTGAGTCATTCAACAAATATCCCCGAGGGCCCACCATGGCCACTAGGAGACAGAAAGAACACTCCCAGAAACACATCAATAAAAACATCACTACAATTATATACTGTTCAATTTTCTTTCTTTTACAGATATTTATTAAAAGACTATATGTTCCAATTATTTTTCAAAAATTTCATTATATGTGGGGAACAAAACAGATCAATGATATAGGGCTGATTCTTGCAATGAAAAAGTTTAAAGACTAGACAGGAAAATAAGCAGGTCATAATAACAGAAAATTCTACACACTGTCAGATTGTGGAGCATTCTAACACAGATCTACAAATCTAAAGATTTCTAGAACTGTAACAGATACAAAATTACTTGAGACACAAAAATCTTTGGTAATTTTTCAAACTCTATATTAGATGCATTACTACATGAATATATGTTATATATACACAAGTGTATACATTATCAATTGCTTTGATAGTATTTACATCTTATAAATCAGCTTGAAATGTACCCACTCTTTATGATGAATGTAATTACATAATACAAACATTCTAATAAAAATTTTTTAAAAAGAAAAAATATACAGCACTCTCTGAGCTCTAAAGGCAAGTAAGCTGGTCATGTTTTAGAGCAGACAACTAAAATAAGCATAGCAGCCTTCTAATTTGTGTTTCTAGAGCCCGATAGAATTCTTTGTAAATTTTCTGGTATTGTTTGTGAAATGTACAGGAAGTATCATTTTTCTTCTAAGAACCAATGCAATTCTGCATGCATTAAATGCTAAAGATAGAGATGGAGAAATACAAAATTTAAACCTGGAGAAAGACTAAGACAAGACATGTTATTGAATTATTTCTTTATAATAGTGTGAAATCAAAGGTATCTGAAAAGTGCTATGAGAACTAAGGGAATGGAGTTTCCTCCACGAATGGACCGTCATCCCTCCATGTCCTGAGTGAAGAATTTATCAGGTCCAGAGCAAAGTTGGAAAAGCATTTTTTAGGTATTTAGGAGGTATCTAAAATATTTTGCAAAGCAGTCTCTCTCACATAGTAGACAATTATCATCACTGCTGACAATTTACTAGGGAAAAATTTTTCTATTGAACCAAAGACACAGGAGAAGTATCTTCCCAGGTGCATGAGGAATACCCCCATGCTAGGTCTACCAACTCAGCTCTACATCAAGTTAAGAGGAAATGAGTCTATTGTTGAAGAGGGAAGAGATAAGAATGATAATAATCAGTATGAACAATAGTATAATTAAGAGAAGTTAATTTGGCAAGAGATTCAATGTATATTCAGTTTTAAATTTAAAAGCTTTCTTTCCAATTATGACACTACAAATGCAAAGAGAAAGTCAGTTTTTGTCCTGAACGAATTTTAGTCAAGAATGTGAGTAGCCTAATTGACAAAATCTAAACTTCAAAAGCAAGTGCTCTTAACATCCTTACAATAGCCAATTCGGTACATATTCTATTCTATTAAGCAAATATTTATGATCCTCATATACCGGAATTCAGCAGAAAATACACCTAAATGTGTCTAAATACCATTTATAAATTCTTTTAAGAAATGGCTTCTCTTTTACTTTTTAATCTCAGGAACATCCTTGTGCTTAAAAGACTTAGCTCCAGCAAGTTATAATTTGTCTGACCTAAGGCACTGTAAGATTAATTTTCTTTGTACAACGGAATTGCTAGAATCTATTTTATAGGCTTTTAAATTCATGGTATGTTATGGTTTTAGCACAAGGTTGGCACATCATCCAAACGGTGGGGCTGGGAGGCGAGCCGGGCTGGAAGGTATTAACCAGGCCACTCTTCTGGCCAGAGGCTTACCATTTATAGGTCCACTGGGTAGATATGCACAGGCATGAAAAATGGTTCTTAGATGCTCCTTCTTATCTGAGACAGCCTCTTTTTTAGTTCCTATAAACATGTCCACCACATGACCATTTTCTCTTGAGGTACTTAGTGGTGTACATCTCAAGAAATTCTCCAAATCCTATTTTCTCCTTACATTAGTTTCTAAGGTTGGTTGTTCCTAGTTAAGTAGAGAAAGCACTCAAGAAGAGGCAGTTTAACTATAAAAGTTGCACTGTGAAAAATCAAAGAGAACACAAATTTAAAATCTTGATCAGTCTGGAAAAGGTCATTTCAAGAGAAGAATATTCAAACAAATCAACAACAAAACAACACTTAACATGCTGTATGTTGTTCTTTTTATTAAAAAGCTGAATGGTGAAGCCACCTGAGACTTCATTTCTTCCAGATAGGTTTTTCCTTTTTCCTGTGCAGTTTCTGGTTGTTCACAGTCCATAGTGGCCATTAGTGCTTTCCAAGGAAATGTTCAGGAGGGTAGCTCACTCGAGGGAGGTCGCCAGGACTCCTCTGTATTTTAAATAAAGATTCCAAATAAAGGCTCCAAAAGGGGTGCAGCTGCACAGGCTTTGCTAGCTGCTAGAGGTAGGTCCACTGCTGCATGCTGCTCTGCTTTTTAGGCCCAAAGTCTGTTCTTGGCTGTGGTTTTAAAAGAGCCCCTCAACAGATGCTCTACTTAACAACTACAAAACAACAAAAACTAGAGTTACAAGCCAACAAAAACCACACTGTTTCCTAATAATATTTTATCATGTTAATTTTTGTCAAGTTAGAAAACTATCAGCACTGATATCTGAGACTGGTATTTTTTAATGTTATTTAAGACATTCACACAAAGCTCTCATTCTCCAATTCAATACTTAAGCAACAGGTATTATGCACGCAGCCAACATGCTTAAGAAGCACATGCATCTAAAAAGAGGTGCCACTCTGAACATATAATACAATTTGGAATTTAGGTTAAGAAGCAGCCTGAGTTCTAGCAACTCAGATAGGTATTATATATCACTTACAGATTTAAATGGAGGCTTGGTTAAGTCTAAGTACTAGGTTATTTAGCCATTTACAAAATAACACCAGAGCTTATCTTTTCTAGTGTTGGGGGTATGTTTCCTTAAATAGGCAGAAGGGACAGAATTTGATAAACTGTATTGTGGGAGTACCTCATATTTTGTAGAAAAAAATCATCAATACATTAAAAATTGTGAAATAAAATGAACACATTCTGTGCTGATAGAATTGAAAAAGCAACTTATTACTTTCAGCCTTGTGCTCACTTTGATCTGTTCTGAGTGGCTGCCTGGAATAATCTGGAAAGCTTAACAGGAGAATGTAACACTATTGATGAGAAATTTCTGCTTGGCAGAAGTGTGGGCCAGGGTGAGCTTCTTATAAAGTTTGTAAAATGCTATTAGGTAAGGATACAGTACTTTCAAAACTGGCTCCCACCTGCCTTTTCCTTCTCAGTTTTAGTACTTACAGAGAGAAGAAAGAAAAGGGAAAAGAAAGTGATTTTAAAACATGAGGAAGAGTAAATCCCTATCAGCTTTATTCTCTGACCAATCATTTTTTCAATCAAAATCTTAGACAATATATTTATGTGGTCAGTATAAGCTGCGATTTAAATACCTATCTTGAAAAACGTGAAGAACATGTAGAGAGTAAAAAAGATCCTCATCTTTCCAGTCAGCATTCTATGTTCTTAGGAGAAACCATTTTTAAAAGATGAGTGATGTTTCCAAGGAAAGGGCGACATGTCTCGATTTCTCTGAAACAGCTTCACATCTGCTAAGAGACACACAAAGTACCAGTCTCACGTGGTACTTCCTTGAGACAGGGTTTCAGAAAAGAGCAGGCAACCTGAGGCCCCATGCTTACTTCGAGAATGGGAGTTGAACTTGAGCCAACCTTTTCTTAATAGGGACTTTACCTTTTTGAGTTCATGTCTACTCATATTACAAGTACTGTGCTTTGGATCCAGACGTGTGCAAACAAAACACGAGAAAGGAAAAGACAAAAATAATGCATGTTAGAAGTAGCAGAGAGGCAAGCTTAAGAAACTAAGAAGTCCATAAAAATAATCTCTACCATCACCTTTCAGATGAATTATTGGACCCTGATGTGCATAAGCCAAGAGGGAGAGGAAGAAGCTGGCTTTTAATAAGAAAGTTAAAAATATTTCATTGGAGCTCACCCAGTTTGTTCCTCAGATGTGGCAAATCATAGATCCCCACAGATCCCAGCTGCATGAACAATTGACTGATAAAATCAGTGGCATCCTAAGAAGAGTTTATATTGGTAAACTGAATCATGTTCAAATTAAACATTATCAAGAAATCAAAACTTGGCATGCACTAAATGCAAATCTTTTGTTACATTCTCCTAATCACTAGTAAAATGGCTAAAATTTTGAGTTTGATATACTGAATCTTGTATACCTACTTCAAAACTAATTCTTGTTCTATCTTAAAAGTGACTGGAGAAAGCACAGTGAAAAGTAAGGACACAACTGCCAAATCCTTTATTTTTAGAAACACGACTGACGTTTCCAGTTGTTGCAAGCTTAAAACTGAGAAGCCATCAACACACAAAATGAGTGATTAAGTCCTCTGATAGGCGTTTCTCAAAATGTTGGTTTTAAGTAGCAACTTGCTTTAGAAATACCTATGGTAGTGTGGTTCTTTAGTTTATAATTCTACTACTATTGAAGGGCATGAAAAGAGAGCTGAATTAGAAATCATTTAGATGCATCCCACCATCATCTAATAAATTTTCAGCTCCAACAAGTCTAATTTCCTTTACATGTATTTTTTCCCCAGCTGTCCAGTATCTTAATCTTCAAAAAAAAAAAGTCAGTTCCTTCTCTACCACTTTGCAATGCATTCAGTTTCTTTTACTACCTCAGAAAAAGTGAAATGAGAAAAGTCACAGGGTAAAAAGCTTATTCAACTGGAGAGTGTTCTTCAAAGTTCAGTTTGTATCACATGACTTCCTTCCTCAGGACAACTTGGTAGGGAAGTGGGATGGTGTACAGCCCTTTCTTCACATGCTTATCATTAAAAAAACAATGAACCAAGTACATAAAAACATAAAGGAAAGGAAAAGAATCATGTAGCCACTTATCGCACAAAGTTAGACATCATGATTTTTATATTCTTCTTAGTTTTGTTGCATTGTGCTTCTACACAGGAGATGGGCTGCTTTAATATGCAGATACTTTAAAGAGGTGCAGATTTGAAAGGTGCAAAGTATAACTAAATGGTAAATATGATTAAAATCTGAGAGTGTCAGAAACTGGCCTGGAGATAATATCATCATCATTAATCCTGGCCACATAGTTTTTTAAAAGAAAGCCCCTAAGAAGTTTCCATTTGGCTATAGGCCAAATTATTCTCTATTGTTTTATATGAGGTTGTTCCAAATGCTTAGAAACCAGTCTGGATGGGCCCTGAATACATGGTTTGTAATCTCTATAGTATTCAGATTCCTGGAAAAGTTAAATAGAAAAAAGAATCTTTTAAAAATACATACTCAGTGCTTCCAGCAATTCCAATTATGCAAAAACATGCAATGTCAAGATTTATTTCTTTCTTCCTTGAAATTACGTACAAAAAATGATAATCTCCATTCCACCCTTAGTTTTTCAAACAATTAAAACTAAATAGAAAAGGTTCAATAATCTTGAATTGTGAAAAATGTTCATCTTTTAGCTGAGGCCTAAATAGCGAGAATTGAGCAAACCAAGAACCTAGAAACAGGAAAGACAGCACGATGAATTCAAAACTGAACTGTAGAGAGGGTCAGGAAGCACTAGCTGCTTGGCAGCCTGTAGGCCCCTCAAGGGGAAGAGAAGGTACAACAGCAGTTCTAATAGAAGACCCTGCTAGACCCACCTAGTCCACAGACTCTGCCAGGAACAACCCGGGAAATGCATATCTGAAGGTAGAGGGAAGTCAGTGGTACGATCTGGTGTGAGTCAGCAGAGGGATCTGGAAACCCCATCGGTTTGTGGAGTACTAGTATGTAGAGGACTGATGGCAAAATGTACACCCCAAGACGTTCAGATCTTTCTGTAATCGCTTAGGCTGAACAGATCCAGCTTTCATAAGACACTTTGAAATTAAATAGCAAATATAACTTAACTTTTCAAAATTCATTTTTTAAAACATAAGATATTCTCTAAGTCAAATACTTGACTTTCCTAAAGTCAACTTGACCCTACAGTTTTCTTAAAATTTTAAACTTTTATTCACCTCATTCAGACAGTAGTTGTATTTGGTAAAATCATATATTTTATTACTTTGAAAAATTTCTATGTGGAATTATTGCTTATGTTAGAGATATGTATAAAACAATTATTTTGTGTGTATTTTACTCTGCTTATCAAAAGTATAATCCTTATTACAAGGCCTAACTATTGACCAGAATGGTTGGTTTTTTTCTGCAAGAAAAACGACAAAACCAAACATGGCCAAGATAATGGTGGTTCTGTAAAATAGTAACTTTATAAAATATATAACAAGATCCACTGAGGAGGATTACTCTTCCTGTTGTTACTCCTGGTGAAGCAAACATCAGTCCCTGTCTTCCAGGAGCACGTGTTCAGACAAAGTTCCAATGTACCTGCCAAGTCACTGACTACTTAGTTGCACATACGTCTCAATCTTTCCCACTTCTAATTTCATTTGGCTTTAAAAATTGGCTTCATTTGGACCTAATGTGCCTTATGTTCCAAGGCTATGGAAAAATATTGTACCAAATCTTTCGTCTCCAACATGAAAAGAAATTCAAAGAGCTCCAATTCTTCTTCATTTAGCCACCAGATGGCTATTTCTGTGTTCCTAACAAAAAAGTATTGAAGGAAACTTCCCTCATTTGCTCTGATATTATCTTAGGTAATTAAAAGGTGATTTTGGAGTTTCTGCACCATTTTCTTCAATTCTCCAGTACTGAATGAGAAGTCTAAAAGAAAGTAAATTACTTACTCATTTATTTACCTACAACTACCCTCTTCCTACTTGGTAATTTACTCAACTTATTTCTGAATTGCTTTCTATTTCACCTATTTTTAATTTTTAAACAAATATTACTAAGCAAATATTTTGTACCCCAAAAGAAGAGACTGAGGATGAGAACGGAAAAGATAATGATGACAAAGACCATAAATTATGATTAGGGTACACCGTAAAAACTGAATCTTTTTTTTCCTTCCATGGTACTCATGTCCAGCCCCTTTTATTCTGAGCCAGGGTCTTACTACTTTGCCCAGGTTGATCTTGAATTTGTGATTCTCTTGCCTCAGGCTTTACCAGGTGCACCACCAGACTGAGATGTTAGGTGTCTATTGCTGTTTTGTCTTTTGTAATCCTTAACAGATTCATTCTCCACTTTCCCACAAGTACTTATTATAACTAGCAAACTCTTAACAGATGCTCCAAAGTCTGTAAACTCTGCCGCATAGAAGTTTCTGTTTTTATTTATACTTTGTATGTATAATGAGAAACAGCTAGTTTCAGACTTGTAAATTCAATATACTTCAACCATTTAATCTTTAGCTTACAGGAAAAGTTCCAGTTCTTTTAGAAGAACTTAAGGGAAAGACTGCATTCTGTACTGTGTCTGCAACTGAAGCAGTATGCTTGATTATAAGAATGGACAAGTCTTTCCTAGTGAAAGACAAAACACAAGCTGGACCACCTGGGCTAGCTTTTACTTCAGTCAGCCCAATAAGCAATATATTTCTCTGTCACTTAGTCTTACATATGACATATGGTCTTTGCAGGACTTTCAATGAGTCATTCAGGTTCAATTTCTCAGAGCCAAGGAGCAATAAAAATATAGCAGAGTCTAAGAATATGATATTTATAACCTCCTTATGAATCCTACACATTCAGACCAACAGAAACATTTAGAAATAAAGGTGTAGAAATAAAGTTGAGAATTCTGGAATGCTTATAAAACATAAATGTAAATATAATAAATTAGACACATTCCAACAAAGAACAGGTTTCTTTTTTAAAACCTCCTTTGATATAATTTTCAATAAAGTGAAAATATTACACTAACTTCTCTTGGAAAAAGTGGTATCAAGCTTGGTGGTAACCCTCTTGATCTAAGACTAAACTTCTAAAGGGTTGTTTATTTTGTTTGTTTGTTTTTTTTAAATCTCAGAAGAGATTTCAGACAGTAGACCAAATTAACAGAAACTTAAACTAACCTTAAAGAAGGCAAACCACTTGTAGTCATTCAACACAATTTCGAAGCCTTGGTTATAAATGATGGTGAAATACCCGGAATTTCCGAAGTCATCATAGGCCGTATCAATCTTCTTCAGGTGCACAACGACTTTTTTTTCTGGTGGTTCTAAAGAAGAGAAAAATGTATATATAACAAAGAAAGTTATTTGAATTTCAGGGATGGTGGTGATCTCTTCTGTAAATTCTAGTATTTGATGAAGCAGCTTTTCTCTCACGCCAATCCATTTTGGGCCCTCAGTCTGGCTTACCAAGGCATAGTCTCCATCTTGTTCCCTCTATACAGTCCTCATAAATGATAAGTAGTCCACGGTAAAAAAAAAAAAAAAAATTCCACAGGAAATGAGGAATGAGTGATATTCAAAATTATAGGCAGAAATAGGAGAAAACAAAGTAGTCAAAAAGTTCTATACAAAGTAGGTAAAAAGACCAGCTGTCTATGAACTCATCAGGCCAAAATGTGAAACCCAGAAGACAGGAAATGTATCTTTGTTTTCAACAACTCTAGAATGAGAATCTCCGAATATGAAGCCTTCGCATTCAGCAAGCTTAAAGTTTCTAACCTATAAAGCTAATGTGTGCTGACAGGAATTGTGTGTTTAACTTGCGGAAGACAATGGCTCAGATCTGCAAGTGTCTTTAATCATTGAATTAAAGTCAAAAGTAATGCTTCCTGCCAGGGTTTCTGCGGGGTCCCTCCAGAGAGGTCCGCCCTGTCGATAGTCTTTCCTTTTCTCAGATTAATATTCTGCGTGGAGACTGCACGTGACAGGACAGTGCAAATTCCACGGCTGCTCAGTTTGTAAGTCAAGATGTTACAGTGTTCTAGATAAGACGCACAGTCATTTAAAGTTAAAAAGGTTTTCAGTAAACCAGGCTACTGGACGACTACCCTGAGGATCGCAGGCGCCACGCTCCGGGCAGCCCCGGTCCTCCGCCTGGATAGTGTCTGTGCGCACTCCTCGCCGGCTCCCTTGTCCTGGTCCGCCCGGCCTGAGAGCCCGCGGGGTCACGCGCCCGACGCCTTCCAAGAGCAGGCATGCGCCTGGCTCAGGCCGCTTGTGCATGTAATTACTGGAGAAAAGTTTTCAAAGAAAATAAAAAGCTTTTTCAGACCCCCTTACAATCCACACAACACAGCAGGAGGTAACAACATTCTTCTAGGACTAGTACAAACACCACTGCACGTCCGAAGAACTTACAGGCACCTAGATTAGCCTAGGGAATCGAGACTGCAGTTTTCAACTCTCTCAAACCAAAGGGGGAGAAAGGAAAAAAAAAAAGGGAGATAAAAAGTTCTTGAGAGGGAGCCGAGGCCCGGAGACCCGAAGTTGTGAAGTTCGAAGCTGTCAGCAGTTCAACAGCGTTTCCGCGGACAGTGCGGGGGTGGGGGTGGGAAGACCTGCGGGGCGCGGGAGCCAGCCAAGGTCCCCGGGCGGGGCGCACTCGGGCCGGACCGGACGGCCCGGGGGGACGCGCGGCTTACCCGGGGCCGAGCAGTTGATGTCACGCCCCGAGCCGCCGGGGCCCACCTGGAAGACCCAAGTGCCCAGCAGGTCCGGGTAGGTGCAGTTGGCAGGTGTATCGCCGCGCACGCCGCGGAGTCCGGGTAGGAGCAGCATGAGGGCAGCGAGCAGCCTGTGTGGCCGGAGACCCATGCTGGAGGCCGGCAAAGAGCAGGACGGCGGCCAGCAGGAGCCTGAGCGTGGCGGGCGAGGAAGCTGAGACCCAGCGGCTGCAGCCCCAAGCAGCCAGACGCCCGGAAACCCGGACGAGGGGGCGGGGCGGGCGGGGAGGGGCTGGGTCAGCGCGGAGGCTCCGCCCTCAGGTGCGGCGGAGAGTGCGGCTGACCCGCTGGCCCCGGGGCCCCTTGCCCGAGACATGAAGTGGACTCTGCTGCCCAGGGAGTTCAAAATGTTACGCAACATGGTGTCTGAAACAGGACCCAGCCAGGGGAGACTAGAGGTGAGAAAAAGACCGAGAATGGAAGAGAGATCAAGTGGAGTTCTAAGTGGAGCTCTCTTCACATGCTTTTATTTTCCCTTTTTCTAAGGTCCTCACTAACGCACCCCCGCACCCCGCCTCTGATAAACTTTGCTAATTTCAAGCCCTCACTTCTCTTCCGTTTTTCAACTGTCACTACTTTTTTTTTTTTTTTGTATCGGTTTGGTTTCCTGTAATGTTTGCTTTTTTGCCAACTGAGAATTCCGTTCTAGCGCAGAAATGTGGCTCCTCTCCACTCATTAACTTTAAGGGATTTAGTTACACAAGAAGGAAGAAAGACTCAGAGATTATATTGCTCAAACCCTACTACTTTACAGATTAAAGCGGGAGCCCAGAAAGAGGAAGTACCTGGCCTGGTATGAGAAAGTTGTCTGAGGGCCTGAGGAAGGCCCTTGTGGGTGGCTTCACTGTGCCCATCTGAAGGCCAACAATTACCTGGTAGCATTTGCTTGCTCCTTCTTGCACAATTTAAATATCACCTTTCCTAAGAATTTCCCTGGCTTTCCTGGCTTTTGCAAGTAATTAGTTTCTGCTCCCCCATCGAAGCAACTAGAAGACAGTGGCAACACAGCCAGACTTGATATGTCACTTTTCATCTTCCTCCGATGAGTCACAGATAGTTACAGCTCCACCTTTGCCATCAGATTATAAGCATTCTTCAGAAGGGGCAAATCCAGATCATTCACTTTTATCTCCCTAGATTCGGATTTAAAGACATCCACAAAGTCTCTTTGAAAGTTAAATATTAAATGTTGAAAGCTGATTTTGAAAAAATGCAAAAGCAGTTGGCCTTGAAAGCTAAAGATGAAAATGCCCTTCAGTGTGGGACCAGACTACAAACGTCAGGGTGAGGTCCACATCTCACTGCAAGGTTTCATAAAACTTCTTAGATTTACAGGTATGCTGGAAAGTAGCATTGCTTTCCCAAGTCTCTGGCAAGTGTGCCACTGTTAAAACATTAAAACTTTCCTTGAATCATCAGAATTGCAGAACCAGTCAAGTTGGAAATTTCTTTGGTGGTAAACAAAGTAGCACACAACTGTGAAGAAAGTTTAAGACAGCCTTTCTGCAATGAGTAAGTAGGAAGTGATCTTGGAAAATGCTTGTTCTCATGAAGCAATTTTAATAGAGAGTAAAGATCTAGATAGTTGAATCATTTGCTGAATGTCATATTGTCACTTAGTAAAATTCAAGAATAAACCCAAATCATGTATCTGAAGTTTTTATTCCCTCAAATTCACTATGTATTTTAAAAAGTAAGTTTATATGCAAAAATTTGTCACTAGACTCACATAATTATAAATACATTTATGGGGCTGGTAGCATTGCTTAGCAGAATAGGTCAGACTAGATCCCTTAAATCTGTTTTAATAATCTTCTTTCAGAAGATAGAAAATAAAGTTTGATAAGCACCGGTTTAAGGATTATTGAAACCCAGACTAAAGTTTGAGATCTGGCTCTGACATCGTTTAATCTTGAGAAAGTTACTTTACTTCTTTTAATGCTTTTGTTATTTATTTTTGTCTGTAAACTGTGCATAATTATATCTCTTATAACTACCTCATTTGGTTTTGAGAAGACTAAATGAGAATGGCAGTTTCCCTGTAAAGACTAGACTATATCACTGGATGTATTTCTGTTAGAAAATTGTTTACTAATTAAACCAATAAGTTCTAAATTTTGTTCATTATTAGCCTACTTAACTCCTGGTGCATGGCAAGTGCTAAAATATTTATTGAATGAATGCATAGCATAATGGTTATAAATTGATCTATACTTCCTTGTATGTGGCAAAGAATGTCATGATTTCCATTTTCTCTGCCTTGTGAATAAATATGAGAACCACTGTACAGAAGTGAATTATCAAAAAGAAAAAAAGAGAGAGAGAGATTAAAGTCAGAAAAAGGACTTGATACCAATCAGATGTTATTTAGTATCTTATATACTTTGGGCATTGGTAGTAAAGGCAGGTAACATAATAATTTTATTTATTTAGCATTTTACATTTTACCAAATAATGGACATTTATCACCCAATTTAATTATCACATAATTCAATAAGGAAGATATTACCTAATTTCTAGTGTATTACTAAAAAGACTGAGGTCCAAATAATTTAATAGGGACTATTGCCTGTGAACGAAATAGTAAGGAGCGAACAAGAATAGGAGAGAAAACCTCAAACAATGTAAGTCTGACACCTAGGGAAGAAGGAAAAAAATTTGAGAAAACAGCATTCAGAAATACAACTCTGAAACAGTTTTAGCCAGCATAGAAATCTGATGCAAAGCACGCCAAAGGCTTGGGCTGAGAGAAGAGGCCAGGCAGGGCATGGAACCTGGGCTGTACTTGGTCCTTGGCACCTCAATTTTGGGTGGGGTTTTATGCAGCAGAGCCATGAACTGATTTAAAGTGGGACAAAATTACAGTCAACCAGTAACATTGCAAATACAGTATCTTAGGTAACCTTGATACAATGAGAAATCTCAGAATGGACAAAACCATGATCAGCCAATAAGATTACAAGTATAATTGCTCGGGTAACATTGATTAACTGGGGGACCCAATGATAATTCAAGTCATGTAACAAACATACAGGAATTTTGATCTAGTCTCTTTGGGGAGGTGAGTTAAACTGCTGGCCCTCCACCCAGGGGTCTGGCACCTATTTAGCATATCAAGCCCTGCTGTCTGTTGTAGGGAGACTAGCACTTAATTTAAAAGATCAATCACTGCGTGGGTGGGCTAGTTTTTTTCTTCTGGCAATGCTAGCCTCCTGGTTGGCTTTTTTGTTTCTAGGGCCTTCCTAATTGCCTGTGAAAAATGTCTACCTAGCTTTTTAACCTATGACATCACCAGTTAAGGTGTGGGAAATTTCTGTTTGAAATCTGTGTCGATCAGTTTGTTGAGGTCTTGTGAAGTTCCAACTGTGATGTTGTCCTCTGCTTCTGTTCATCTTCTGGGAAGATGTTAAAACTCTCATGTCCCCATGTGTCTGTGTTAATGATTCATTGTAATCATCTCATCCACTCTTCCACCGAACTTCATGCTCCTTGATGGCAGGACTGGGTTATTTTTGCACATCAAGCTTTATCATGGATCTCGGTCAATATTTACACACTTATCACTGTAATACAATGGATGAAAGAAAGAAAAGAAGACAAGAGTGAATAATAAAATTCTCCACGTGAAAATTCAGGTGGTAAGAGTTTACTAATAACACAATAGCACAGGATTATGTTAGTATTACTGCCCAGGTCAGTTAATGGTTCTGTATGAATGCTTCTCAAACTCTGTTCTCAGGAGCATTCGTAAAAATTGTGGAGACGACAAAAGAACTTTGTTTTATTTCAGCTATGGAACATTATAGAAAGGCAAAATAAAAGTGATTATTGATTTATTAATTTAATAATAGTGAAATAAACATTTTGAAATATATATATATATATATATATATATATATGCAGTCAAGCATTGCTTAACAACAGCGATATTTTCTGAGAAATGTGTCATCAGGTGACTGTATTTCTGCAAAGATCATAAAGTGTACACACACAAACCCAGATAATCCGGATCAATTGCTCTTAAGGCAATCCAGAGACAGGGTAAACATAAACAGTATGAAGCTGCCGCCAGCATTAATACAACATCTTCTGATTTACAGGGCACAATTTTTAATATGTAAAAGGAATACACATTAAAATAGTGACAAAATACAATAGAGTAAATACATAAATTAGAAACACAGACACTTGTCATATTTTATAAGATTGTGTGTGCTAATCTTTCATGTAACTGACCACAGTAAATATACTTATCAGTAACTGTTACACAATTCATAAAACCTCTTCACTAGAGTAATTTTCCTCCTGGAAAATCTCTGACTTTTAGGTATCTCAGAAATCTGTGCCCTTGGTCACAATGCAAATAGAAATGATCAGGGAGTAACTCAACTAGTTCAAAAGTACTGATTATTAGTGTTCATTTTGTATATTGGTTATGGGGACATTCCAGGTTAATCAGATGTGTTAGTTACTTTCTCAAAATTTCAGACACTCCAAGTTAGAGGAAGGGTTTATTTATCTTACAATTCCTAGAGGCTTCAGTCCATAATCGGGTGACTCCAAGGCAGGGCTGTGTGCCAGACAGGCTTCCAGAGGGGAAACAATTCATGGCAGCCAGAGGTAGCAAGAACTAACAAGAGACCTTCACAGTGTCTTTCTGCTCCATTTATCCCATTCAGACTACTGGGATTAGGGCAGTGCCAAACCAATCACTCACATGTAGAGGGTTAGTGATCACAGGCCCTTAACCCCAGCATCACACATTCTAGATTCCACCACGTCTGAATAAAGAGCTCCACGTCCTCCACAGGAGATTTTGGCAGGACATCTAAACCCAAGATATAACATCAGGTAATGGAAGAGAAATACAAGAATATCTTTGAATTTGAATGAGAATTTATAAAGTTAGCAAACAATAATAGTTCTTTCTCTCTGAAGGGTTTATTATCACTCTGAAAGTAGTCTTCCAGATACTAGAATTTTCTTTCACATGTAGGGAAACTGGAAATCAAGAGAGAGTCAGTGACTTTGCAGTGAGAATACTGCTGGAATTAGAAACCTGACAACCAACGGAAGACTTTCAGTTTTGAGTTAGATTGTTAGAGTAGAATTAAGAAAATGAGAGTGCATCATTGATATAGTCAGATATAAAATGAACAGAAATAAAGGTTTTACAAGTAAACTGTTCAGAAACAATTCATGTCAAGGCAGCTGTGAAGCTGTGAATTGCTTAGCTTTTACAGACCCATTCTCACTTCACTTTTTTACTTCTGTTAATAAACCAAATTTTTAAAATGGGAATTCCGAGTAGTATTAATTTTTACTAATGAGATGCTCTCATAGGCAATAGAGTAAAAAATATCCTACAGAACAAACTTGGCACATTTAATGTCAATACTTTTCCCTTTGTTTCCACCATTACCACTCTGTCCAATAATCTGCCATTTCTTGCCACAGTAACTATAAAAATCACCTTCTAATCTGACTTTTTTAAAAAATTCAAGTCTGGGTAACTAAGTGTCATCCTGTACACTCCATTTTCCTATCTCTCTGCTGCGGACATTAGCTGAGCAGCCAATGTGTCCTACTGAGTCTTTCCTGACCACAGTGAATTTTTACTTAGACATGAATCATATCAACTTACTCTTTGGCTTAACATGCCTTGCTCAGTTATATTTTTATTTTGTGTAAATAAAATCCTACAAGGTTCTGCACGATTAGCCCCTAATTCTACCTTTGTTTCCCTAATTTCTCACTGTCTCCAAAGCTCTGTTTAATCTTCAAACTCTCTAAATTCCCTTTTTCTTTATCTTTGCATCTTGTCCTCTCTCCATACAGTAATTCACCTAGTTTCCAATCATCGTTCATTCTCGCTCTTATGATATTTTCACCAGTAAATATTTTACTTCCTCAAAAAGTCTTACCCTCCTAATATTCAATTTTCTTACCTTGTATATTTCTACATCTTTCTTGGAACTGCCTGTAACTATTGCATATTCTTGTGTATTATGTGTCTGCCCTGCTGAAACATAAATTCTATACTACTTAAGCCTTACTTATTTTGTACAATAGTGGATCCCTATTTCATAGTAAATGTTCATTAAATACACATTAAATGTTGATTGAAACTACCTGTTATTACTGTTTAACTTTAAGAATCAAGTTTATTGGGAGCCATTTTCAATGGATAATTTTTTTTGTATCAATAAATGACAGTGTTCAGTTTGGCAGTACATATACTCAAACAGATAGCAAAGTTCATATTTATCATGTCAGGTGGTTCACTTTCTGATAATTATCTTATATGTGGGAGCAGGTAGTGAGCTGCAGCAACACTAGAGATTTTAAGTTAACATACTAATGTGGATTAGTTTGCAAGTTGTGGAAGTAGACTCTGGATTACTTAGTAAATATTTGGTCTGCTTAAATCAGGTTGTAAATATTTACTAGGCAATATGAAGGTGAGACTATGTGTCAGCATTTTAATATCACAGCTTTGTCATTTGACCTGACTGCCCTTTTCTTTATAGGTTATTGCCAGGAGGAAAGCATGAAGTCAAATAGTTTGAATTCTAAGAGAAAACAGCAGGGTCATGCCATGCAAGAGCAAAGCCAACTTAGCTACTACCTTAACCATGCAGATATGAAAGTCAAGATTCAATTTCTTCACATTGGGAAAATCCAGTCTTTGTCCAGGCTTAAGTAACTTTCCAAAATAGTGGTAGGAAAACATTTAAAATATATCATTTGCATTATTTTTTGAAAATATCAAGCTACTATGTATTTCTTCCACTTTAAACAACACCTAAAAATCTCGACCTTTTAAATTGGAAAGATAGACAAATAGAGAAATATTTAAATAATGAAGATACTAAATATTAATGTCATGTACTTCAGAAGGAAGCATTTCAAATTTATCATTTTTATTTGTGTCCAACTTATCTGTCTTCTAGATGTAATCATATTTATATTTTTATTATAGAATGAGATATCTGGCCTATAATGTTGCTATGGCAAAGATTACTATAACAGGTACACTATATCCATAGCTGAATAAAAATGAAAGATTGATTACACAGAAGATCATGCTTCCCTGCCTACCACACCTATTACTAGCTACTCCAGTGGAAGTTTCGACTACTGATTAGTTGTAGACTATTTTCCAAGTCCCAGATTCTATGAAATGATAGCTCAAGTTGTACACTGTCTAAAATCTAATATTTTTGCACTATATGATTTAATTATTATATATAGAGAGATGACAGATTTCAATTGGATATTACTGTATTTTATTGGGAACAATTTGTCCAATCATGATATCCACAGTATATACTCAAAATTAATCAAGTTGTGATTAATCAAGTTGTGTTAATAATGTACTGGATCACAGTACATTATTTATGGCAGAAAGATTTCTAGAAATGTATTTTAAGATAAACTCAAACAGTTTGCTTCTGTGCATATTTATTCCACAGAATATTTTTGGAATAAAAGGAAATATGTCATTTTGAGAAAAAAATGTCAAAATATAGAAAATAAGTGTGTCCTAGAAAATTTTAAAAATGACAGCAGACAAAGGAACAAAAAGCCTAAAAATATATGCCTTATTATTTTTTCCATTCTCCAAAAACATGTAGTAATTATTTTCTCCAATTCAATGTACTCATATGTAAATGTTATATAAAGAATATGGTTGCACAATTACACTGAAACAAACATGTTAGAAAATATAACTCAGACAGGTACTTAGTCATGGTATTATCTTGGGAAATACTTCTGAGGTATAGATATTCCTTTTACCAAAACAAGATAATTTTCACCATAACAGCATTGCTAAGATCATGGTCTTTTTGAGAGAGAACAGTCAAAAGTAAGTGGGATGGGCCAAGGATTTAGCTCAGTGGTTCAGTGCCTGCCTTGCAAGTGCAGGGTCAGGGTTTGATCCGCAGTAACCATGTACAACTATGCCAGGCATAGTGACTCATGCCCACCAGCAATCAGTACCACATACCACAGTGCTGGATATGGTGGCCCATGCCTATAATCCCAGTACTTGGGAGGCAGAGGCAGGAGGATTGCTGTGAGTTTGAGGCTGAACTCATGGCCAGCCTGAACTACAAAAGCCAAGACGCTGTCTCAAAAAAAAAAGTAAGTAGGATATATACATTAGGGAGGATGGAAGAAGCACTACATATTGCCTTCAAAAGGCAGCTTTTGGCATTTAGGCATTTCCCATGCATAGTTAACAAATTTTAGCCATTTGAAGTTATGCTATTTTAATTTTTTTTTTTTTTTTTTTTTTTGAGACAGGGTCTTGGCTTTTGTAGTTCAGGCTGGTCCTGAGCTCAGCCTTGAACTCACAGCTATCCTTCTGCCTCTGCCTCCCTCCCGAGTGCTGGGATTACAGGTGTGAGCCACCACGCTCGGAGCCATTTGAATTTTTGAAGAGAAAAAATTGCTTTTTATCAGGCACTTACTATTTCAGGTACTTTGTATTACATTAAAAGATGAAGGGACCAGGGATTTACCTCAAACAATACTGTGCCTATTTTGGAAGCACAAGGGACTGAGTTTGGTCTGTGGTACTTAAAAACAAACAAACAAAAAACTAACCAAAGTACAGCTTCCTATACAGTTACCTTGATTTGCTCACTCTATAATCCTGAGGAAGCTGACCAGAAAACATTAAACAATAAAAGCCTCATAAACAGCGGAGATAGGGATAATAATCTGCAAGTTAGCCATTTTGTAGGCAGTTAACAAACGATAAATAGCAGTATCAACATTCAGCATCCAGTTCCCAATCCATGCCTTAAATAATGCAAGACCTTGCAGTTGCCAGACAAGTAGAGGCACTACTGAGATACATCCTCAGCGCTGTGTTCGTGTCTTTACATTACTGTTTATAGAACTCTTACCTCTCCTGTTTAACCTACAACTTAGTTACCTAAGTGTGATAACTGCATTGAATATGCTATCAGAAAGAAGCCCTGAACATGCATAATAATTTTCTTATACCTGGGCATTTGAGGTGTGTAAATCCTTTCTCATTTAATGGATCTATATTCTAAGGAGTTGTTAGTGTCTGTGTACAAATTATTGAGGATACCTAGAAGAAAACTGGGGAAAGAGCAAAAGATCTGCTTTATAAGATGCACAAGCTGAGCTGAGGCAGAAATGGCTACCTTGGTACATTTCATTTCTTGTGTACCTTCACATATACCTCTTGAATTCCTGAGATAAAACTAGAGTGCTACTGTCCTCATTTTACTAAAGAGACAAAGTAAGTACAGAGAGATTTTGTGATGTGGGTATGATTCATCACCACTTCAGAAAGTCTCCCTTTATTATTGCCTCTTTCCATTCATGAACTTGATTAAAAATTACACAGATCAACCAGATTATTTAATCAACCAGCTAGATGCATATCCTTATCTCAAATTTATATCAGAGGCAATTCAAAGAAAATACATTATTAGGTTCACATCAGAGACTGAATTAACTATGCTCTTGACAAGGATGTATAGCCAGACTAGTTATGATGCTGTAGACTCATCCCCACATTAATTACCAAGGCCTTCTCTTGGAAGCCTTTCTAACTGTCGCCAAAGCACTGAATTTCCTCTGTTTGTCTCAGGTATAATCATGCCATCTTTCCTCCATTGTATCTGCTCTTTCGTTTCTGGTTGACAACAAAGGGGTAAAAAGAATACATCTCAGGAAAAGCCAAGGTTCATGATAGGAAAGGAGCAAATTTAAAGAGGTAACAAAGTCAATTTAGTGCTCGAGTATAAACTTAAAATTCTGTGGTGCTGAGGCTGCCCCCGAGCAGGACTTTTCCTTCATATACAGACCTAGTTTACCAAAGACATCCAAATTACTGCCCCACAATGTCTGGAACTGCAAAGTTCAGACTGTATACATTTATTTGTTGAAGGACAGTTTTGTTAACCATTCACTTGTATGTACAGGTCCTCAGGGTATTTTTTCCCAAAATGCAGGAGGATGGTGGTTATGCACCCATGATGTCAAGTAAAAACATTTAGATTAGAATCTCAGGCGTGCTAATGATTAAATTTGGAAAAATCCCCTCTCTAAGCTAGTTTTGTGAAATGACAAAGTGAATATCATATTTTTTTAAAAATGTCATCAAAATCAGCGTGGTTGCTTAGCATGTGTAGCCAACAACAACTGTGCCACACCTGCCCTTACCACCACCACCATCACCATTTCCCAGCCCTTTACAACTTCTATGCTGCCTTATGCTGTGTTCGTTGTGATCTCCACATTGGGCTTTCCACTCAGAACTGCTCTTATTTCTCATGCTCCGATTTCCCCCATTCTTTGCCCCCATCCTTTGTACATTTTTTTTCAATCTGTCATGACACATCATGTTCCTAAGGGGTGCAAGAGTGCCACTCCTGAGTATTTTACCAACTTACCTGAACTTTACTAACTTGCCTCTTTTTCATGGCACATTCCCGTGTGTTCCCAGAAAAACTTCTCTTTCATGTAACCCAAACTTGTAACCTTACAACTCTATTTAATCTTTAGTTTATTTTTTCTTCAAGAGTATTTTCTGTGAAATTCTTTGGAAATTATGACATGCTTTATAAATGATGAAATCATAGTTGCTTCTTTTTCTTAGTATGTTTGTAGTACATGAGTAATTTTCTCATGGAAAATTGATACATATACAGAATATATCTTAATTTTATTTTTTGTATATTCTTTCCCTTTTTTCCCATCCATCCTTCCACTATTTCTTGGTCCCTTTGCTGGTTGTAAAACTCTGTTTCCTATTATCTAACTTTTACTTTGCTTTGAATTTATTTATACTCTGGATTTTTAATATATGAGATGCCAT
>PVIR01008531.1:0-56426 GCA_004026965.1 Petromus typicus
ACTGGGTGTGGAGACCCACACCCAGCAGCAACCAGTACCACATACCACAGTGCCGGGCGTGGTGGCTCACGCCTGTAATCCCAGCACTCGGGAGGCAGAGGCAGGAGGATTGTGATGTGAGGTTGAGGCTGAGCTCAGGGCCAGCCTGAACCACAAAGCGAGACCCTGTCTCAAAAAACCTAAAAAAAAAAAAAAAAAACAAATGGTGCTGGAAAAACTGGGTTTTAACTTGCCCAAGAGTAAAGCTAGATCTAACTCTTTCACCGTGTACCAAGCTAAAATCAAAGTGGATAAGAGACCTAAATATTAAAACAGACACTCTAAACCTAGTGCAAAACAGGTTAGGTAAAACTCTCGAAGACATTGGCTTAGGGAAAGATTTCATGAACAAAACTTCTATAGCACAGGAATTGGCTGAGGAAATCAACAAATGGGACCTCATTCTTTTAAAAAGCTTCTGCACAGCAAAGGAAACCACCAACAGTACAAAAAGGCAAACAACAATGTGGGAAAAAATCTTTACCAGCTGTTCCTCAGACAAAGGGCTACTATCTAGAATATATAAAGAGCTCAAAAAAATCAGCCCACCCAAATTTAATGACCCAATTCAAAAATGGGCATCTGAAATGAACAGATATTTTTCAGAGGAAGAAGTAAGAGCTGCTAAGAAGCATATGAAGAAATGCTCAACATCATTAGTCATTCGAGAGATGCAGATGAAAACAACATTGCGATTTCATCTCACTCCACACAGAATGGCTGCCATTTCAGAATCAGCCAACGGCAAATGTTGGCGAGGCTGCGGAGAAGAAGGAACCCTTCTCCACTGTTGGTGGGACTGTAGACTCGTACAACCCCTGTGGAGATCAGTTTGGAGATTTCTCAAAAAGCTAGGATTGGAGGTCCCATTTGACCCGGCCATTGCCCTGCTAGGTATATACACACAAGAATTAAAAGACTCATATCACAGTGACATATGCGCATCCATGTTTATAGCAGCCCAATTTGTGATTGCTACATCCTGGAAACAACCCAAGTGTCCATCAGCTAGAGACTAGATAAAAAAGCTGTGGTTCTTCTACAGAATGGAGTATTACTCTGCCATAAAAAATGATAAGTTTGAATCATTTCTACTTAAATGGACATACCTTGAGGATATCCTCATAGGTGAAATAAATAGGGCACAGATAGGTACATATCGCATCTTTTCTCTGGTATGAGAAAATAAAGATGTAAATGAGTCCTAGAATTGTATGTTATATATTGTGAAATAGAAAATGCTAAATGTAAAATAGGAAGAAGGGGGGAAATGTTGAGATTGTAACAAAAAAGTAAGGAAACAAATTTTATGTATATGAGGGGGGCGGTAGGGTGGGTAGGGCTATGGGAAAAAATGAGAATTAAATTGTGTCTCATACTGGTACAAATCCCCATTATGGAGTGCAATCATGATGTGTATATTTAACGTACCAATAAAGATTTAAAAATTAAAAAAAATAGAAATGGATAACTTACATTTTTAACTTTGGTTTGTCATAAAAAAAGGCTTTCTTTCTGTATTTTTATTTTTATACATTAAAACCTCCCAAGTCATCTTGTAAATGTTAATTGATCTCATTAATCATTATAAAAAATGTGTTTCTACCTCTTTAAATCAATCTTTTGATTGGTAGAATTTATTCTATATAAAAATAACTCCTAGTTATTGTATATATTATGTATTTAAAAACATTCAGATATATTTTCATTTGCTGTATTGTATTTAACCTTTAAAAATTTGTCTTTGCATTTTTATTACAATTACTGTGCTTTTCGCTGAGGTTTTGGAGTGAAAGACAAAAGGGAAATATGTAGGTGAAAGCGAGGCTTTCACTAAAGTTCAGCCAGGCTCGCTCATTGTTGCCTTATGCTGACTCCATGTCAGCCAAAAGCAAGGCTGCCTCTTCAATCAATTCTCAACAACCCGCCTCTGTGCATGGTTCAACCAATCCATGGCTGTCCCCACTTGTATGTTTATTCCCTCTATGCTTTACTATAAAAGTAACAGAATTTGCATTAAAGACAGAACAATTCTCAGAATGCTCCCCAGAGTCTGCGTGGTGACTCTGCATGCTCACCCTGCTCACCCTTCTGTTCTGGGCATCTGAACCTGAACTTCGGCCGCATACCACCCTGACGACGAGGACGACAATAATTATGTACAGGTACAAATTGCCAACGAGGAATGTGACCATAATGCATTCTTTGAATGTACCAGTAAACTCAATTTATTGAAAAAAATACAATTA
Source organism: Petromus typicus (assembly GCA_004026965.1). Classification (NCBI taxonomy): domain Eukaryota; kingdom Metazoa; phylum Chordata; class Mammalia; order Rodentia; family Petromuridae; genus Petromus; species Petromus typicus. Next base: position 2,289 of record PVIR01008531.1, read on the forward strand.
GGCTGGGGATTTTGCTCAGTGGTTCCGGCGCCTGCCTTGCAAGTGCAAGGGCCCAGGTTCAGTCCCTGATAACCACACACAACAACGCTGGACGTTGAGTCTCACTCCCACCAACAATTAGTACCACATACCACAGACCCAGGCATGGTGGCTCACGCCTGTAATCCTAACACTTGGGAGGTAGAGGCAGGAAGATTGCTATGCATTCAAGGCTGAGCTCAGGGCCAGCATGAAGTACAAAAGCAAGACCCTGTCTCAAAAAATACAATTAGATAAAAGAAATTTTTAAATCTTTAGTACTTTTTGTACTTTTATTACAAAACTTGTAGGTTGGTACTTTAGAAAGATAACCATGAAATGGTAAGTAGAGAAGCAGCCTGGACATCAGAAGCCTGGTCTTCCCTAGGTCCTGTGAGCCAGTCTGGAAAGGGGCCTGAGCACAGTATATTTGATCATGAAAATCTCACGTCACGTAGATTAACACGGAGTACACTCTGAGGTGGTTTGTGAATCAGCAAGAAAGGTAAGGACAAGGATGTGTACTTATTTGTACTAAATTCCTACTTACCTTTGCCCTCTAAAATCTATATGTTGCCCCATGAAGGAAACACACTCTGCTTTACTGAAAGAACGGTTCAGAAGAAAACTAATGTGACTATCCAGAATCAACCTTTATTGGGCATATATGAGTTAGTAGGCCTTGAGAGAGTAATGTTTCAAGACATCTGTTTACACGTATCATTATGTACACATACACACTTGTACTCAGTGCTGCCCAATACCTGCTGGCCTAAATCAGGTCTAGTATTAGTGTATCAATTGTGACTACTGTTGCTTGCTGCCTGTTTTATGCCAAAACACTCACAGGAAATCTCAGGCTATGAGTGGGCTTGGAAATCTCTCATTCACATGCTGTGCATCACCCAGAGTGCAACTGAATCAGGCTTCTAGTTCCCAACACCCTCTAATCAAAAGATGATGTGAGCACCAGGATGACAAAGTTTGTCAGAATTGAAAACCCTCGCACGCAGAACGTATCCAGTGCTCGATGATTTGCTACCTACAGGCTAAAAGAAAATATCTAAAACTCCAAACAAAATCTCAGCTTTAACAAGGCCCATAAATCATTACAACAGCAGCTATTAAGGAATTGAATGGAGAAATGGGATTTGTCCATTCCTTTCAATACATCAGTACAGTCTCAGAGCTAGATGCTAGTTCTGTTGGACAGAGCGGGGGAGGGCTGTCTGTATGTTTTGTTATAACTGACTATATCAGTGAATGAATGAAGCTGACCTCCCTTTCTGATTCCTGAGTGACATTATCCAGGTTTTCTCCTACAGCACATTAATCAAGAGACTGAGGTCAGCAGTGATCTTCAGATCCCTAAAGTATATTTTATAGTTAATTTATGTTCCTAGCCAAAAGCCATCTCTTTTCTCTCTGTTTCTCATGCATACTAATGTACCTGTTAATGTGAAGAAAACATCAGAGTAAATGGACCATTGTTGGAGGGGCAGGTACAAGTAAAAGGAGGAAATGTGGATTTTAGTAGCAACAGTCCTTACTAACTTGCAGAGATGGGGCAGAGCAGCCCTGAACACTTCTCCCTCCTAGCCCGTTAGTGCTTAGCAGGGCTTCAGTTTAGTTTGGTCTTCCTGAGAGCTATAAGGCAATGTTTTCTAATGGTACCATTTGTGAAGCATAAAATAGCTCCTCCAACTAAAATCATCTCCCTCATTGGCAAGGCTTTCTAAACATCTCCCCATCTGATGCACTCATGAGATCCTTGAGCAATAACATGTGCTGTTAGGCCATTATGTCACAGGATGCGCTAGAGGCAGTTATGGAATACATAGCATAACGTGGTAGCTAGCTCTCCCATTACCACGAAGCAAGGCCTTGTGAGGGTGGGTAACAGAATAGGTTAATTCTATGGGAAGCCTGGAGAAGTCTATGTGTCAGGCCAGGAGAAAAGACTCAACTATAACCTCATGGGAGGAGATCCAATTTAATCCAGATATGATTGGGGGTACTGTGTGTCTAGAAGAAAGAACAGTGTAGGATGTTGAAATGGGGGCATCACAGATAAAACTGAATAGAGCAGCAATGGTGGCTGGGAAAGAGTCTCCCCCAGATTGTTTGGGACCAGTTACAACACTTCTCCTTGTCTCCCAGGTACAGAGAGACTGCTTTTACAACAACACCATGATTTCATAGTTCAGTCCCTCTGCTCCTGCCTCTTCAGTGGCTTGACCTTGCTATCTGAAACTATAATGACTCATTATGGGATCTAGATCCCTTTGGCCAGATCTGCAGTCTAGGCAAGACATACTCTTTTCAATGACATTGTGAAACAAGCTTCCTGCTCCTCATTCATAATAGGCCCCACATCACAAGTTATTTTAGCAGTGACAAGAACGGTTTCCCTAAACCACCTGTGCCCTCTCTCCCAGTGAGGAATGGAGTATTTATAAAGCTCCACCACTTCATGTTGTGCGACCCTGACACACAGAGGAGAGGACCCCTGGACATGGATGCACTGGCAAAAGCTGTAATCATGGCCCCCAGAAGAAGGGAGATCACAAGTCCCTGAGACTAAAAGTTCACTAGTGATTTGGCTATCAAAAGGAGACCTAGATCTAGCTATCTGCACTGACCATGGCCTCACTTCTCAGTGCATCTCAGCTTACCTCACATCAGTGGGTTCGTCTTCCGAGCCTGGTTCCAGAAAAGAGATGTCGATATTACTTCTCGAGAAGGTTGACTCTTCCATATCCTTTCTTTGAGCATCTTCAGTTAGTTTTTTCTTCTTCTTGAAAAAGCTTTTAAAGGCTTTAAATCTGGACTTCTTCTTTCCTGAAAGTGAGATAAGAAAGTGAGGCGGAGTATGACAGAGTACGGAAGGCAGAAGAAGAGATGGTGTGCATGACAAGAACGAGGACTATGATCCCAGGGACTTATAGATCCTACCCCTGAGTTCCCATAGCTGAGTTTATTTGCTTTGCACCCCTTGGAACTCAGTAACCAAGGATGTGAGTTGTTTGTGAAAGAAGCAACCTAGGTCACAGTTTCTGAGCTTTAAGAAGGCTCTATTTAGCTCAAACTCATGCAGTACTCACTTGCCTCCCAATTTTGACTGTGAACACATACTCTTCTCTTTCCTTAAGAAGTTCACTGGTGTGAAGAGATGACTAAGCCAATGTGAATATGTGATACTCCCTGACTACACACCAGTGACTGGAATCATGGCAAATCAGTGAAGGATCCCAGCTTTTACGTGGGAAAATCCTTCAGACCCCTTAGAAATCCAAGTAGGAGGTGATACTCCCAACCTGAACACAAACCTGAAGGCAGGTGTAGCTGGCCAGTTGTGGAAGGAGTTTATGAACAAGAGAGAGGGTTGGGAATCGGAAAGAAGAAAGGGATGCCTAGACAAAGATAGTGACTGTGCAAAAGATATATCAGAGTAGGTAACAAAGGTGTGTGTTTGGGGGTGGGTACGTGAGTATGTGTGTGTATTCCCACCCGTGTGCCTGTGTGTATTTTGGGTATTATGTATCTTGTTTAACTATTCCCAATTAGTTTGGATTATCTATAGGGTTGCTGGCTTTGCATATGCTATAAATGAAAGTATGGTCTTCATGTAATAATTGCCAGGAGAGCAGTGAAGAAAACACTCCTGAGGTTCTGTCTGTTTGGGGTTTCTTACTAAGCACATACATAGGTATATCTTTATTGAGGACCAGTACGTAAGAAGGGGAAAGAGTTCATGCTAGATTTTTTCAGAGGGTAAGAATGAGCTCTTACTGCTTTTGAATGCAACAATTTACCAGTTCAGGTGTGTCATCTCAAGTCTCAACAGTCTGGTGTCTGGAAGGCCTCATCAGCATAACAATACTATGATGACATGAAGAACCCAGCCAGGGAAGTGGCCAGTGAGGCAGCCATTATGGAAAGTGGATAATGTAATGAAAGAACCACACAATGCTCTGAAGACTCTAGAAAAATAGGCTTGACTCTCTTATCAATTAACTCTGTTACCTTCCCTTGGATATGTTATTCCACCTCTATGAGATTCAGCAGGAAAATGAAGGATTCCATTGGATCAGAATCTTCTAGAGTGTCTGTAAGGATGTTCATAAATTGGATGACATGAAAAAGAGACCCACAGACCAGTCAATCTGGAAAATGTTCAGTTAGACAAAGTGCGGCAGTCTGCTCTCCAATAAGACTTTTGCAAAACTTCAAAATGCTGATGTGTACAGGAAAGCTCCATTAAACTGGGCAACCACATTATCTCCCAAATGGATTGCAGAAGAACATCTGAAAAAACACTGTGAAATGCTACTCGGGGGTTCCTCTGGCTCTGAAATGCTATGCTTTACCTGTCTACTAATTATTCCTGGGCCTACCTATTAGAAAGGCTCCTAAACTTCCAGGCCCTCCATACACTCAGTTTCCCACCAATCAGTATAATCCATGCTTGTCTTCTCTGGATACCCAAAACTTGAATGTCACTGTCACAAGTTTTACATTTGAATGCTCTAGCCTGTCCATTCATTCATTCATCTGATAAAAACATCATTAAAGTCAAGCATTTATTATATTCTAAGTATCAAAGAGAAAGAAATAATACATAGTCCCTAAGTTTTAACTCCTTCTCTCATATCCAGCCTGTAGACAGGCTCTCTTTAGCCCCTGTCTTAGCAAGTAGCACAGTGCAAAGAACACACTATCACTGATGATATACCTGAGTACAGTGACAGGTACAGAATATCAACACAGTTGGTCACTTTCCTTGAACTGAGATCACTGAACAGAATCATCCTTAACATCCTGTAATTTAAATACTAACATATTGGAGTTTATGTGAATTGTAAATAACAGAGAGCTTAGCATAGGACCTTGCATGTACTAAGTGTTCAATAAATGTGTGCTGGAAACTGGGACTTAATAATTGTTTCTAAAGACTAGAATCAATTCTATCTGTGTTCATTAGAAGCAACCTCACATTTGTAACTCAAAAGTGAACTCTAAAATATTCATTATTAGAAGCAGACGCCATCATGGGGTGGGGAAATAAAGAACTACAAACTGTTTGCTTGATGACTTCTGTTTAAGTAACTTGTTTGGATAAGCTGGACGATTGCCTATCTACTAGGGTATGCCTACATAAGATCATGGTCAGCAATTCTACCTAGAGAGAGAAAAAACTAAAATACAACACAATACATGTTCTTTCCCCAAGTTCCCTTCTTTAAGGTTTTCAGAAAATATAAATTAATTTCTACAATAATATCTTAAAATATTGAAAATAATATTTGACCTCACAAAACTACTATGAGGATTCCATGTGAAGGTTCTTGGTAGTACAGAGGAGGTAGGATCGAAAATCACCTATTTTTTTCTTTGGCCTTTTGTCTTAAATTACCCATACACAATGACTTCTAAAATCTACAAAACTGTGAACTCATCATGTAAAATTATAGTTACTGTACTCACAATTTCACAGGATTGTGCTGGAAAATGCATAACAATTGGATGGCTTGAAGAAATGCCTTGGTCTGTATTATTTGTGCATTTGTGTCTTCTAAATACGCTCATTATTTGAAGCTAACAACACTCTTACCAATGTGGAAAGGGATGTGCTATCTTCCAAGCCTATCTGAATCATTTCCATCTTGCCACTAAATAATTCCTACCAGGGAGGAATGTGAGACCCAACTTGACATAAAAACAACCATTTTATTAAAACAAACAAACAAACAAACAAACAAAAACACACCTCCCCTTTCTATCCTGTAGCCTCCCTGTGAAGCTGGAACTTGTCTCCTTGGAACTGTCTACCCAACCAATGTGCAAAGCCACAGATTATTTGCTTTTAGAACTCACTGTTCTATAGTGAAACCTTAGAAACAACATTTTTTTCGGTTTTTGTGGGGTTTTTTTGTTGTTGTTTTGGGTTTTTTTGTTTGTTTTTTTTGAGACAGGGTCTTGCTTTGTAGTTCAGGCTGGCCCTGAGCTCAGCTTCAAACTCACAGTAACCCTTCTGCCTCTGCCTCCAGAGTTCTGGGATTACAGGAATGTGCCACCATGCCCCGGCACTGCGGTATGTGGTTCTGATTGCAGGTGGGCATGAGTCTTCAGGCCCGGCATTGTTGCATGTGGTTACCAGGGAACGAGCCCGGGCCCTTACGCTTGCAAAAGCTACTAAAAATACAAAGGGTAGATAGACCCAAACAGTAGGTAGGGGCCAAAATCGCTATTAAAGCCCAGCAATATTCATATAGGTCTCCTGTACACTGAATAACTTATGCCATGACATTACTGCCCTTGTGAAGAGTTACGAAATGAGAGCTGACAGCCATATGGACTTCTCCTAGCCAATGATTTTGTGGGCCAAGCCAAGGACGTGTTTCCAAATAGCAGGTGGCTTTCAACACCATCCCCCTATGGAACCTTGTAGTGTGTCACATGCCAGAGAACATCCCACAGAAGAATATTTTCCCCCAGAGAAAAAATCACAGTGAAACCCAGTGAAGAAGCTGTTACTTCTGGGTTGTGCATTTGCTTATCCACTATGCACACAGGCAGTCCATCTGAGTTGAACTTAGCTTCTGAAACACATTACATAATGAAAACCTTGTTTTCTTCTTCTGCTGCTGCTGCTTGGAAAGGAAACATTTTAATTAATCTTTTTTCTCTCCGACCTCCCAATGACCACCTTACTCTCAGACTAGTTTGAAAAATACATCTCAGTGTTTGATTTTAAAATGAAATTTTGAGAAGGGAGAAAAGGCATTTTTAACCTCACTCTTCATCAAGATGTACTTCATTGCCTCCTGTCCTTCTAGTTATCTGTCTAGCTCATACCCAAAAGGACAGGTCAGTTGGTTTGGGAGTTGGGTCTATCTTGGAGGGGGCCTTCCACTCACCTGTTCATCCCATTTATTTCATAAATGTGGAGTGCCTGACCACCTTCTCTGAGCCCCCACAGTAAGCAGTGCTAATACAGAGTAAAAACCCAAGCTTTGCCCTCAGAACAAGTGGCTTCAGCATGCCCCTCCCCAGAAAGGCATTGAAGTCAGGCCTTCACCAAGTCATAGCCTGATTCCCTTCCCCCTGTCCTTATCAGGCAGAGGCAAGTCTTCTGCAACACACCCTACTAAAGAAAACTCAGCAAAAAATAAAACTTAAAAACCCAATTAACTGTTATATTCAGTTCTGTCCTTAAGTTTAATGTCTGGCTTTGTATTTTATGATTCTTTTTTATTACATATATGTATCAAGAACCTCAGATGGGCATGGTGGGACCCACTTGTAAACCCAGGGCTCTAGGAAGCTAAGGCAAGAGAATTTCAAGTTTAAACCCAGCCTGGACAATTAGTACATAACAAGAGTCTGTCTCAAAATAAAAAGTAGAAAGGGATAGGGATGTAGCTCAGGATTTGAGCCCTGGGTTTGATCTCTAATAATACAAAAAAAATCTTATCATGATTTATCTCTTCCTCTGTATGATTCCTTTCATGGTCACCTATCACTAGTATATGGTAGAGCAGTCCAGGCAGCACATCTGAGGAAGTGTTTCAAAGGGAATTTTTGTAAATTGAATTTTATTTAAGAGAAGCCTGTGGGAGCATCTTTTGTTTCTCTCCCCCACATTCATTCCTCAAATTACAAATTTCTCCATTAGTTAAATCTAGTATCTACAGTAAAACCTCAGTTGAATCTGTCAGATTACAGTCTGTTCTGTTTATTTTTCTGATTTAGCAGAAATACTTCTGCCTGAGTGGAACCTGGTAACCATCTCCAAAGTAGGTGGGGCCTTAGACGAATCTTTAGACTATCAATGCTGAAGATAAAAAAGAAGAAATTGAAAATTTAAAAGCAAATTTGCAGGGAGCCCAGTGTTATTAGAAATTTGATATATGTTGAGATTGTAACAAAAAAGTAAGGAAACAAATTTTATGTATATGGGGGGTGGTAGGGTGGGTAGGGCTATGGGAAAAAATGAGAATTAAGTTGTGTCTTATACTGGTACAAATCCCCATTATGGAGTGCAATCATGATGTGTATATTTAATGTACCAATAAAGATTATTTTAAAAAAAGAAGAAATTTGATATAAACTTGTTTTCATGTGACTTGGTTCTTATCCGTAGAGGCTAGCCACAATAAACATAGCTCCAATTATTGGGTTACTTACCCTCATCGTTGACCTCCAGAACTTCTATACTGCTGTACATTTCACGTGACATTTCGGCCATGATAGGATCACTAAAATAAAACGCAGAGAGAAAAAGAGGATCATTTGATATCCAGAACATAGCACACCATTTAATCCTATTCCTCACTGGTTGTAGTCTAAAACTACTCAAAAAATGATGTACAAATGAAATTTACATTAAGAATTATTCTTCTTAAAGAGACAATCATTTCATTAACATGAAATGTCCAGAAGAGAAAAATGCTTGAACAGGAGAATTTCTTGCTTAGATATATAGGGAAAGGTTTTTTGGGATGAGAGCTGAAGAAGCACTGAACTATTCTCGCCCATCCTAATAAACATGGAAGCAACCCCAAGCACTGCCCCATGGAAGACTTTTTAGACATTGGGGAAACAAATTACTTCTGCACTTCAGAGAGGCCTATGGAAGAGGAGTCTGTTACCCAAAATGTCCAGCTACAATTGCCCTTGACCCCCCACTGCCCTGGAAAAAGGAAATAAACACTAAAAAGAAAAATATTAAATCAAAAGGGAGAGCAAGGAAAGAGAGAATCTGGGCAACATCTAAACACCTGAAGCCTTAATACAACAATTCAGTCTAACTCCTGAGTTCAGATGATCTGATATTCTTTTTTTTTATTGAAATCTTTATTGGAACATTACATATACGCATCATGATTGCACTCCATAATGGGGATTTGTACCAGTATAAGACGGCTTTGAGGATAACACTGTCAACCAACCACACAGCTGGGACACAAAGAACTGCTTGCTCTCTTAAACAAACTGGCAAAAACAACAAAACACACAAACCTCTAAACTCTCTTTCTGTTACCACCCCATCCCTCTGCATCTCTTTAAAGCAAAACGCAAGTGTTAGCTATACTCACTACCTTTAAGTCCTCAGTTCTTATTCTTGCGACTCAGTCCAACCAGGCTTCCAAACTCCACTGGTAGCCACTCCACCAAAACTGCTCTTCTTAAATCAAACAGGCATCTCGTGACGGCATCTGACGCCTCTTTTTGACCACTCCTTCTATTTGGATAATTTTATCACTTGCCCTTCAGAACAACACATCCCTCTAATTTCTTCCTACCTCATTGGCTGCTCCTCCTCAGTGTTCTTTGGTGGATCTGCCTCCTCTTCTGGATCTTGAAATGTAGCATCTAGGGCTTTGTCCTTGGCTGTCTCTTTATCTACAGTTGTTTCCTAGACCAGCAACATTAAATGGAAATGTCAGCATGAGCAAAACTACAAGCTGCATGTGTAATTTTGTTTTCTAATAGCCACATTTTTTTTAAGGTTTTTTGAGACAGGGTCTCGCTTTGTGGTTCAGGCTGGTCCTGAGCTGAGCCTCAAACTCACGTCACAATCCTCCTGCCTCTGCCTCCCAAATGATGGGATTACAGGTGTGAGCCACCACGCCCGGCACCGTGGTATGTGGTACTGGTTGCTGCTGGGGTGAGTCTCCACGCCCAGTATTGTTATGTGGTTACCGGGGATCGAACCTAGGTTCTTGTGCTTGCAAGACAGGCGCCAGAACCACTGAGCTATATCCCAGGCCCTAATAGCCACATTTTTAAAACAATGATGAAAACAACCCTCCAAACAAGTGAAATTACTTTTAATCATGTATTTTACTTAATCCAATATAACCAAGATATTAATTCCACATGTAATCATTTATTTTTATAATCTTCTTTTCACACTAAGTAGCCACATCAGCAAGAGTTATGTCAGCTCCTTGTTCCAAAAGTGCCCTGAGTGGTTTGCCTTCTAGCTCAGAGTAAAATCCCAGGTCCCATCATATGTGATCTTATGTATGTGATCTGGCCTCACTTCTATGCCCCATTAATCATTAGTCCTGTTACCCTCCCATTGTGTCCCTCCTAGCCCCATTGAGCTTCTTGGTAATTCCTGACACACCCAGGTTCTTTCAATGATAAGATCTTTGTACTAGCTGCTTCTTCTGCAGAGAGGGCTCTGTAGACAGTTGCTCAGCTGGTTCATTGGTAGCACGCAAGCATTCAACATCACTTCCCCCAGAGAGCATTTCCGTGACCTTTCTAGTTAGAACACTTCCCCCTCTCCATCACATTATCCTTGAACAACATCTTCATTCCACTCATAACTACATGAAATCATATTCTTTTTTGGTTTTTTAATATTTTATTTTTATTGCTACATGTTTGCAGTATATAATGATTACATTCATCACAGGGAGCTGCTACAAAATCAGGTTCTATATAACTAGTTTAACTACTGATTTTAAATCCAATTCTGCTACTAGAACACAAACTCCATTAGGGAAGAAACTTTGTCTATTTTGTTCATCCCAAGCACTCCCAGCACCTAGAATGGTACCTAGAATAGAAGGGTCATGGGATTTACTGGTGGATTAAATAGGGCAGGTTAGAGGAATAGCAGACATTCCATACAAACATTTGTTAAACGAGTGCATAAATTCAATGAAAGAAACTGAAACAATCTAGGAACCTTTTGATCAGCAATGAAAGTAGAGGCTATAAGGAAAATATCGTGTTTATGCATGATGGAGTTCTCTTCTGTCATAAAGAAGGATAAACCTGAGTCATTGATAGGAAAAATGGGTGCACCTTAAGACCATAATATTACATGAAATAAGTTAGACACACAAGCTTAAATGTCTAGTGATTTGTCTTATACGAGAAATTTAAAAACATAAGTAAATTGAAGGACAAAATAAACAATAATAAGAAACGGGATCTTTTACAAAAAAGAAAGGGGAGCAAGATTTGGGATGAAGGAGAGGAACGGAAGGGAACACAATACTGAATAGCACACTGCTCATGACTCTCCTCCTAGAGGTGTCACTCTTTCTCTCATGCAGCTCATTGTACCTGATACACATTTAAAATGAATTTATCCCCTAATCACAGCCAGACAATTAATAAGTATCTAGTCTGTACTTTCCTTATGATGTTCAGTCAAAACTGTGATCTCACTGGTGTCTCAACAACATGACAATGTCATGAGTCTCCTCTACTGAAGCTTATTCACCAGCTGCCCACTGCCCACGGGATGAAAGCCAAGTTCATGCCACACAAGGCCTTCTGAAATCTCGGGCTCCCCGGCCTCCACCTGCACTCACAGGTCTCCCCGAATCACCATTCTATGAGCACACTATGTTCTTTGTTCCGGTTTCACACAGGCTGCACACTCAACCAATAAACACCATCCTCCTAATCCCTATGTACTTGAAATCTGACACAAGTCTTCAAAACACAGCTCAAAGCTAACAAGCTCTACCCCAGACATTGCCCTATTCCCACATCTTTGCTATCACTTATGTCATCTTAAATTCAGGAACATCATGAGCACCTAGCACAATACTAAGCACATAGAAGATGCTTACCATATGGTGTTGTAGAAAGATGACTTCAGGAGCAAGTATAAAGGTTTTTAGAGTGGCGAAAAGGAATCCGTGTGGAAAGTGGTCCCCTTGCTGAAACTTGGGACAACCTGAGGCATGCTTTACCTTAAGAACCCCTCTGTATGAAGCTCTACGAAAACACTGGCGAGTTGAGTAAGAAAAGAGAGTAAGTAAGTTTTGTTCAGTGCATAAGATACTTTCAGAGCTACACCCAGAGAGCTTTAAGTCCTGCAGTAAAGGTCATCAAGAACTCTGGCCCACGTGGATATAAAGTTGCACTGTCATTAGTAACATGCATGCTTGTTTCTCACACCCCAAGGCTGCCCTTTCCTTCACTGCCCTCTCAATTGACATTCAAATGCCCCACCCAAACAAGAGCTCCATGGGGAAAAAGAGGAAAAACAAGGAATAAAAACTTGTCTTCCAAGGTTGATGAAATTGTTTAACCACAGCCTGACTTAGGTTCAGGATTTGAGAAGATTTTGCTTGGCATCTGTGCTGTCTTCCAAAATGGAGAATGTTAATGCAAAGCAGCTGGCCTCTTGTTTTTTGTTTTTGTTTTTTTAAAAAAAAAACTATCTGATAGGGTAAAATGTTTTTATATCACCTTATAGGGAGAATTTTAAGATGGCCCCCAAGAGTTTTAACCCTGGTCTATATGAATGTGAACCGCCCTGATCTAAGCAGGAGAGACTTTTTAAAGAGGATGTAGAGGTCAGCTGCAGAAGTCAGATTTGAAGCTTCAGAGGATGTCTGCCAGTTGACCTTAAAAGAATAAACTATTACACATTGTGAAGAGCCACCTGGCAAGCTAAGGAAGGTGACTTCCAGTAGCTGCGACTGGCCTTTATTTACCAGCCATCAAGAAATCCAGTGCATTAGCCCTGCAGCCCCCAAAAAACTGAATTCTACCACGAATCAGTTTGGAAGATGACCTTGAGCCTCAGAGGAGATCTCAGCCTTGGCTGTTACATTGATTACAGTCTGGTCACCTCCGGACTCTTGGCTTCTGGAGCTGAAAGATAATGAATTTATGTTGACTAAGTTCTTTGTTTTTGTTAAACAGCAATACAAATGTAACAAGAGTCCTACACATTGTAGCTTCAATTAAGAAAGAAGCTCAAAGTAGAATGTGTTTGGAGCCACGTAGGCTGCAACAAAGAACTGTGTGCAAATGCCCATGCAAGGATCACAAACACTTCTTTACACAGAATGTACTGTCACTTTCTCAACTGAATTTTGAAGTGTAGACCCTGCCAAAATGTTAGAATGTGCAAAGCCTCCTCAAAGGTTCATCTTCTTGAAAAGAGCTTTCCCTCTTCAACCCCTTTCAAACTGTTGCTATAGTTCTATACTTTCAACTAATAGTGTATGTATCTGTCAAACAGTGGATGGGTGGATGGGAGTTCTGGAGCTGACCATTCTGAGGCATGGCAAGGAGAGAGAACAAGGTGGTTAGTTTTCTCCTTGAAACTGTCCACCTAGCTCTGAGGCCAAGATACAATATACTGAGGAACCTGGGATCCCATTGACATGAAAGGATCATAAGAGTGTCTTATCCTCCTTATTAATTGTAAAACAAACTAATATGCAGTGCAGACAAAGCAATAGTCACTATTCTTTCCTCTTTTCCTTGCATGAGGTTGGCAGGCCAGCCAGTCATTGGCATGCGGCCTTTGAACATTCCCTGATGAGGACAAATGCTCATCAGATGATACAGTGGGCTCCAGTATGGCTCTATTCTGGGAAGCCATACAACTGTTTGGCAGAATTCATTTTGTTGGGTAGACATTTGAAACCATTTCAGCCAAGACACAACTACAGGGCTTTCCAAGGTAGTTGGGATGATTAGCACTTTCCCAGTAGTTATTGAAAGCAGCAGCAGCTCTCTGCAAATTAAAAGTCAACAAGTTAGCCTTCAAATTTCCATTTGCTTGTGCTCCCAGGAGCAGGTGTGCATTCTTTCATGGGAACCCAGATAGAGGAGATAAACTTGATGGCCATTTATTCAGATTCTGAGATCCCTGAATGGCTAATCTACCCAAAGTATAAATGCTGTGTGGTTTTGGTTACACATTATTGGAAGTATATCCGTGACAACTTCTGCTAAACCAGTCCACAAAATTCTTGTGTCAGTGAGAAGACATTCCATGGACAGAGGGTCATTCCTGTACATTCCAAACCCGTACTCATGGGCATTTTACCATTTATACCATCAAGCAGATGTCTACCCATGCTCTAGGAGCCTTCTGCTTCAGATGGACACCTTCTCTAGAGAAACTGTCACCAGGGCCTTTCTTACACTCCAAAAGGCCAAGCAATAGTGGAGAACTACCCTCTCTACTTCCCCACTACAGAGAAGTCCTTCTCAGGCATGCCTCTGAGCACTCCAATACTCATCAGGGATGCATGTCCTTGTTCTGGAGACTAGAGGCAGCCTCCAAGAATAGGTTGTCTTGGCTACTCAACATTCCTCTGGAGGTAACATCCAGCCACTAGGAAAATAGAGCAAAAGCAAACATAAATTTTTCTTAGTCTTCATAAATCTGCAGTTGAGGTACACTTCTGTAATAAAAGATAAATGAACAAGAGAAAAGCAAGCAATTCACACCACATGGGAGAATACACAATGAAAGCTAACTCAAATCAGTGACTTAGTGCTCTGGCTTCTAGAGTACCTTCAATCAACAATAAATTGCTAAATAAGTGATAAGACAAAGCAAAAGGACTATGAGTCTCTAAGAACAGAGACTTAGGGGGTAGAAGAAAGGACAGAAAATTTTAGTTAGTAAAGCTCAATAATATACATTCCTCTGGTTTCTTCTTTACTGATGAGAGATCTTTGATGATTAACTTTTGTTATCCTGTTGAGGCTAAAGGTTATGCTGGTAACTTCTGTCCTTGCTTTTATGCAAATGGAGAAGAGAGAACCTTTCCCTTTTTTTTCTACACAGGTAACTGAATCCAGGGCCTTCACACTGGGCTACATCCCTAGCCCTTTTTTATTTTGAGACAGGATCTCACTAAGTATCTGAGTTGCGCAGGCTGGGCTCAAATGTGTAATCCTTCTGCCTCAGCCTCTCAAGAGTGCTGAGGTTACAAGCATTTATCATTACACCTGCAAAACCCCTTTGTATTTTAAGGAGGCATATTATGGCCTCTCTTTGAAAAGTTTGGCTCTCTTTGAAAGTTTATCATCAGAAAGTGTAACATGGAAAATTAGAATCAGTAACTACAGAGCAACTTGAATTAGAAGGATTTTTTTTTTTTTTTGAGAAGGGATTCTTTTTTTGTAGTTCAGGCTGGCCCTGAGCTCAGCCTTCAACTCACAGCAATCCTCCTGCCTCTGCCTCCCGAGTACTGGGATTACAGGCGTGAGTCACCATGCCCAGCATTTTGAATTAGAAGTTTTAAGGTAAGAGACTAGCAAAGGAGATGAAAAACATGTTAGAATATGCAAAAAAAAAAGTTTGGATATATTGCACCATAGCTTATGAACCAGTCTTAGTCCCAAGAACAGGTCAATTCTGCTAAACAGTTGTGTCTCATGTCAGGAGAAGGTGCTGCAGATGGGCTCCTGCCACAATTCGGCCTCTGTGTGGTGAGAGCAAATAGGTATTTTGTAAGAGGCACTCCCATGGCAACAGATAAAGAAGCTCAAAAAGACGTTCTTTGTTCCACAGAGCAGTTGCAAGCCCCACAGCAGCTGCAACCATCCTTCCATCTCTTCTTGCTGCTCTTCCTCCTCTTCTTTTTCTTCCTTGTTTGTTGAGACTGAGTCTTGCTATGTGCTTTAGACTGCCCTTAGTCTGGGGTGACCTCGAACTCACAGCCTCCCACCTCAGCCTCCCGAGGGCTAGACACTTGGCTCTTTTCCTTTCTTTGTGCCTTTTCTTCTTCTACTGCTTTTGTTTCAGCTTCTTCCCCAGCTCTGCCTTTCTTTCTTCCCCATTACACCTTCCTCACCCAAGAACTGCTCCGTAAAACTCCACAAGATCCATCTGATGTCACTCAACACCTTACACCCTGAGCAGGAGCTCAAAGAACACAGAACATGGCCTGAAATGCTCTCTCCTTCACCTCTCTAGCTGCTTTGAGCCTAGCTGACAGGGAATCTCGTGTTGTCTTTTGATCCACACTATGATTAAAAGCCATGTCCTTGCCTTCAGTCAGAAGCAATTAATATTACACAACTAGGTTTAGTGTGTAGCTCAGTGATAATGAAATCGCTGAGTTACTCTGGCAAGGCAGGCACTGTGAGAAATGATTTTACATGCATTCATTGAATTCTCACAAAAGCCCTATGAGTAGGTTTTGTTTTTTGTACTTATTATTTTCATCACCATTTCCCGGAAGAAGAAACCAATTCTTGCTGAAACTAGATAATCTGTGTAAGGTCATACAAATCCTAAATAATAGAGCTGGGACTGAAACCCAGTTCTGGCTGATTTCAAAGCCCCTCATTTGCCCACTATTCTCCCATCCTGCCTCACACAGCAAAATCTGATTTAGTGTAAAATGCCCACTCACTCCTCCCCCCAACGGATGTCCTGTACTGAAGACATGCTAACTCACTAGGCCATCTGCCCCCAACATCTTTGCAGAGATCTGATGGCTATTTTAAACAATGAGGAGTCTTCTAGATAGTGTTATAGGGATCTTAAAGGAGAAAGGCTTGTAGCATGGGAGTTCTCCGGATTCAGGGTTAATGATGCACCAGCAGAAGGGGAGGTGGAAAAGCATGAGAACACTGGGGGACTCAAGAATACAGCCAGGTAGGCATGGGGGTACACACCTGTAGTCCCAACTGTAGCTAAGGAATTTGAATATGAGACCAGCCTGGGGAGCACAGGAAAAGCCCATCTCAGAAACAAATTTAAAACAACTACAGCAGTAGAAAGGGAGGGGTGCTAGTGCAGGACGTGAACTGTATGGCGCTCATTGTCTTCTGTGCATTTGACACAGATATTTCCTGTCCTTAGCATTTCAGAGGCAGCACAGTAATCAAGGAACATAAAGGAATATAAGAGACCAGGCCACAGGATGTGCTCCCACACTAAAGTGTCCTATCTGTACCCTCTGTGAGGCAACTTGTAACTTCTGGTTTCTTATTAGCCCAGAATGGGAGCCTAAGGAAACAACTTCAACAACACTTGGTGATTATGACAAATAGTCTTTGTTCTCTCAGCTCTGGGATGAAACACAGGTTGTCTCCATAAGGCAAATGCCCACAGTCAAGATGCCTCCAAGAGTTGGAGATTCCCCTGATATTTGCAGTCATGGTGATACCTGCAAGTCTTCAGGAGCTTGGATTTCATTACCTCGTAACTCCATGGACAGCCTGTGGCTGGGTAAAGAGGAATGTGGGAAGATAAATCCCATGGTTCTGTGGCCCTCAAGCTTTCCTTTTATCCTAGCCATGGCTTTGCCTTCTGTCTTTCTGCCTGCCCTGAAATATCCACCATTAGACTCATTCTCCTTGAATCAGTGAAATCAGAGCTTTATTCCCCATGGCCTCTCTCTTTAGTACCCAGTTTTTGTGCACAACTAGTATGTGGTCAGACGTGTTTTCAGCAGTTGGGAGGTAACACAACAAAATAGTTAACACTTACTAGACACCGAATATGTGCAGTCAATGAAGTGTTTTTGCATATGTCATCTCATTTAGTCCTCAGAGCATTGCTATGACACAGATACAATGTATTCACACTCATTTTGTAGATAAGAAAGCTGCAACCGGGGCCGGGAAGTTAGCTCAGTGGTTCCAGGGTCTGTCTTGGAAGCGCAAGGACCTGGGTTCGATCCCCGGTAACCACATACCATACTGGGAGTGGAGACTCACCCCAGCAGCAACCAGTACCACATACCACAGTGCCGGGCGTGGTGGCTCACGCCTGTAATCCCAGGACTCAGGAGGCAGAGGCAGGAGGATTGCTGTGATGTGAGTTGGAGGCTGAGCTCAGGGCCAGCCTGAACCACAAAGCAAGACCCTGTCTCAAAAAACCTGAAAAAAAAAAAAAAAAAAGAAAACTGCAACCAAATGCCTGGCCACAGTCATGGCATGTTGAAATTCTAAAGGTATAGGATTTGAGCATAGTTAACCTGATTTCAGAGCCTAATGGTGCTACATGAAATGATCTTTTTCCTCATGATAAAGAAAAATAATATGGACGAAAAGCTTGAGAAGAGTACATTAGAAATCAGAAGGCTTACATTCTGCTTCTGCCCTCCCAGTGAATTTTCACTGCAGCCTCGCCCAGGCCAAACCTCTTTGTGGACCTCACTTCTTATATTCGTAAAACAAAGAAGCAAGACAATACATTATCATGCATTTTCTTATGATATTTTAAAACAAGAATTCTCAGGATAAAACTCTAGGATATTGAATACATACATATATATCTATATCTATATCTATAGATATATATACACACACACACAGGATCTGTAGGTACCAAGCTTTGTGAAAAAGAAAGTTAGAGGTTATGTAGCTTGCATAGATGTATACAGGAAGCCAGAAGCAAAAATGAGGTTGAGAGCTACGGTTAAGCCAGAGAAACATGTCCAAAATATATCACAAAGCTGGGTTGGGTAAAGCCGAGACTGGATGCTGAGCTTTAGGCACAATTGATGTCAAAGAACAAGAGAAGATAAAAGCAAAGAGAAATAGCGATTGGAACAAATGGAGGTATAGGAGGTAGTTTAGCCACAAGAGAGCCTTAGGCTGCTTTTGTGGATGGCTCCATTTAAAGTGGCAAAGAGGACTAAAAGGAATCTCTGGGAATAGGCTGGAATAACCATTAAAGGCCTTAAAGAGGCTGACCTACGGATAGGCCATTTTTCAGGCAGCATATTTGTAGACAACTTGAGCACAGAGCCATTGGGAGTCAGCATAGGTGATCTGGGAATGGGACAGAGTAAATATATGGCAGCCCTAAACCTTGGGTGACCAGGAAAAGTTTGAGGACTCTGGCCTGGAATGATGTGCTTTGGCCAATACGACACTGGGGAAGCATCTATCTCACTCATATTCCTTTTACTCAGAGTTAAGTCTGCTTTCACACTGGACTCTCGTACTAGGGCCTGGAGCACACACCAGAAACGTCTGAAGCAACACTGGCAAGTCAAAGAAGCAGGGTTCTAGCCTGGGCCAGACTAGAGGGCAACTAGTGAAGAGAGAAAGACTCAGAACTCTAAGTGCAGAAAGGAGATTTCTGGTTCCCTTTACTTCTGCAGAAGGAAAGAGAACCCTAAATGGCAGTATTCTAAGTGTTCTCACACTCAGTCACTCATTTAGTTCACACCATTCCTAGGCAAGGAAGAGAATAAAAAATAAACTTTTAAAAAATGAATTGAGTGTTCAAAGGTCTTCCTATTGGCTTGGCATTGAGAAGTAAGAGAACTATAATTCTTTTGGATTTCCTTAAATGTTAAGCACAAGAATTTCCAGTCAGAAGGGCCTAGAAAAAAGCAAAAGTTACACTGAGTAGCGTCTCCACTGTCCTCTCAGTGCCTGGGAGGGACACTTAAGGGAAGGTAGGAAGTGGCTGGTCCTTTCCCAGCTGGACACTACTCTCTCCTCTGCTTTAAAGTCAGCAGAAAAGCACAGCTAGCACCTGAGAAGTAAATAAAACAATACATCACAGCTAGCACTTTGTATCAAGTGCCTAGTACCCAGGAAGAGCTCGGTCAGTGGTAAGGTTTTTGCAACTATTGTAGATAAAGGCAAAGATGCAAAGAAAGAGTTCAAGGAGAAAGGCTGTAAGTAAACAGAAGGAGGAAGGATGTGCCAAAGATCATCGGGTCTTCAGACCTCAGTAACCTGGATTCCTCATTGAGGTCAGGGCCCAAGAGCAGATGTTTCCAGAAGTTCCCAGCTCAGTCCAAGCTAGAGGATCCAGTGGCCATGCTTTAGGGAACCCCTGATGTCAATCATGTTGGACACTGGGAGTGATTAAAAAGAAAATCTAAACTGGGTAGCTCTAAGTAACGGATAGCAGGACAAGGATGTTGAAGAAAGATTAATTAGAATGATATTTAGAGAGAATTGGGACTATAAAGAAAGATATTTCTTTCTATTAAACATCTCTAAAACTTGAGCTTCCATTGAGGACCCTTAGCAGTTTTTGGAGAATAACAACCCCATCTCTAAATCAGTGAGGACCTGGGTACATCAACTCTTTTCTCTGTGCCTCGATTACACTTGGAGCCTAGCCTTCCTTTTAGCCCAGGCACCCTAGGAGTCCGTGAGCCACAGAGCTCCTGTTTCAGAGTCCCCACTTCACTCTAGAGAGGCCTGTTTTGCAGAAACTCACTACAAGTCCAGCCTGAGTTGGCCAGTGGGGACCCAGTACTTCCAGAACAATCTCCTGCTTTCTACTGTTCAGATATCTGTTTTCATTTTAAAACGCACAGAGTTGCAAATTAAGATTTCCCACTCATTCTTTCCCTCACTTCTAAAGAGATTTTTTTTAAAATCTTTTTAAATTAGGAGTTTGATCCTGTTAGAGAACTATCTCATTCTCCTTCCTCCAGTTCTCCATAAGCAAACATAAGCGATTTCACCATGAAATAAAGTCTTTGGATCGTGGATATTTGGCTTCTAGATCCACAAGGATGGAAGGAACAGACTTTCTTCACATGCAAAGGTAAAATTATGCTTTTCAAAAACTCCACATAGAAGCCAGGCAAACACCGGTGTTGGCTGTTGTCTATGTGAGGTTTTCCCGGCCAGAGAGGGTGAGGCACAGAGTCAAGCACAGACCCTGGGGAATGTTTCTGGAACTTCCGATTTATTCAGGCTTAAGCGTCACTTATATAGCAAAAGGTCACAGGGCGGGGTGAAGGCTAGGAGGGAGGGAGGGTCTATCGGTTTGACCTAGGGTTTTGCCCAATAAGAGAACTTTGTGAGTGGGTGGTCTATATGGCAATTAGCTATGGGGGAAGGTGAGGCCATGGGTGAGAGACAAGAGGGGTGGGGCTGTCAAGATGGCCGCGGACAAGGTTCAAGGCATGGGAGCGAGTGTGTTCAAGCCCCTAAGGGTCTCTTAGTCTGCAGGGAGACAAAGTCTCAACCTTTAGGCTCAGAAGACAGGCACACGGTTCACTTGCCCTAGCCAGACTTGAAGCTCTCCCTTACACCTATAATCCTCGAACTTGGAAGGCTAAGGTAGGAGTTTGAGACTGGCCTGGGCTCCATAGTGAGTAACAAGACCCTGCCTTAAAAATAAATAAACAGAAGAAGGGGGGGTAGGGGTAAGTAAAGAATGGAAAGAAAAAAATTGATGATTAAAAAAAGGTAACAAAGCTTATGTATAGAGGGGTGAAGGATTTGGGCAGCAAGGGAATAGGAAAAAATGAGAATTAAGTTTTGTCAGGAACTGCTACAAACTCAAGATGTTGGTTGTGATCATAATGTGTATATAAAACGTACCAGTAAAAGAGATTTTTAAAAATAAACAAACATAAACAAGCAAGCAACAACAACAAAAAGCGAAGAGCTCAAATGAGGTAATAAATCATCCTCTATTCATGGCAAGCTCAACAAATCATGTTTTTCTCCCTAATCTACTGGGCTGCTCAAAATTTGAGCAAACAGATGCACCTGGCTCCTGCCCTTTCCCCAAGCCCCAGGGGTCCCAGAAGAGCTCCCCTTCAACTTGCTTTCTTCTTCATTTTCCCAGGACAATTAAGTTAATAGAAAAAGAGAAATTCAAATATAAAAAGGACTGAGATGGAACATAACCCTTAGCTTGGAGAATGAGACAGTCTTTGACCCATATTCACAGGACAGGATGTAAAAATGTGATACGACTCTATCACATCTTCAGTAGGAGTATTTGTCTGTAGTACAATGCCTACAGTGCTGTTGCTCTTTTCTTATCCATATCTAGACTTCCCCATGTCTGTATCTTTTTTTCTCTTTTGTTTCTATCCCTGATGATATGTTTGTTTCATTTCAATCATTTCTTTGTATGTTGCAGTTCATAACAGAATTATATTATCATCATTTGTTATTTCTAACAAAAAATTCAGCTCTAAATGTTCAAATTGGATGGGAAAAATGTTTTATGTTTCTACTTTTAAAAATTCAAATAAGTTCTTTAATAAAATGAAGGTCATTGGCAACTGTTTTTTCACTTGAGCCTTGGTTCCATTAGATGACACTCTTCCTCTCCCTATGAAGACACAGAAGGTTAAATATCACATGGCTTTTCTTATATGAGGAACCCAAAGTATAAATAAAGAGTAAAATAAAAGATGGACAATGGGAAACAGAGAGACAGATCTCTTGCAGAGGGGAAGGGGTCATCCATACTCTATTCAGCAACCCCTTGATGACCAGCATGTTTATAAAATGATTGTATGCATTGAGGTCTAGGCCATGGCTGTGTGACAGCAAAACCAGCTGAGTCCAACCTGTGACCTTGGCTTATGAATCACCTCAAATAGCACATCAGCTAGGCACAGGTATGGCTTCAGTTTAAATTCCAAACTTCTGGGAAACTCCCCATCTCCCAGAAAACCTCTCCCGGGGCACACAAAGTAAAGGGATTTCCTTGGAAGGCCTCCCAAGCCCAGGCAAGACCGCTCAGACTGCTCATTAACTGTATTCATGACTCCCTCAGAGCCTTGCTCTTTGCAGTTCACCTTAGTCTGCCCCTGAACAACTCACACTGCTCTCTTAGACATGCCACTGAAAGGGGAACCTCCTTTTGTGCTCATTGTGAGGCACACCTGCAAGTCCAGCTAACTGGGAGGCTTAGGAGAACCATAAATTCAAGGCTAGCCTGAGTTACTTAGTGAGACCGTGTGTCAAAGTAAAAGATAAAGTATAATAGATACTGTGAAATAGAAAATATTCAAATGGTAAAGGGGTTGGAGTATATAACGTTGGGGAAAAATGTGATGGTTAAAAAAAGAAACAAAGCTTATATATATAGGGCGAGGGGAGGTTGTAGGGAAGGCAGGGGAGTGGGAAAGAGTGAGAATTAACTCATGTCATGGACTGGTACAAATTTTCAATGTTGACTGTGATCATGATGTGTATATAAAATGTACCAATAAAATAAATTAATTTTAAAAAATAAAAGCTATAAAGGGCTCGGGGTGTAGCTTAGTGGTAAGAATGCCCCTGGATATTATCCTCAGTATCACAAAAAGGAAAAAAGAAAAAAAAAGAAAGGCTTAAACAACTACAAAATGTATTTCTCATACATTATTTCATTTGGTATTTGAAATCCTGAAGACTATTGCTTCCTGTTTTACCAATGGGGAAACCGAGACTTAGAAGCATAGACAGACCCAAGACCGTAAAGCTAGGAAGTAACAGACTGTGGGCACAAGCTAAGGACTAGATTACGTGTCTCTACAGTTGAATCCAAAATGGAGACCAGCAGCCACAGGTAACTTTTGAAATTTAAATTCAGTGAAATAAAATTAAACACTCATTTCTCAACGCACTATTAAGTGTATTCTGTCCTTGGCTGGGATGTGTTTAGAAACATCTCTGACCTCTGGCCACTAGATGGCAGTAGCACCCTTTGTCCCCATGAAATGCACTTCAGGCTTGCAGCATAGAGACTGCCAAGTCCTTTTCTGCAGTGTCTTCCTGGTGGGGACAGAACGGCAAAGTCAGGTGAACCCACGCAACCTTCAACTATGGAGCCTGCAGTGGGGCTTTTGTGATTCCGAGTTGTAATCGCCAAGGGAGACGAGAGTGAGCATCGCAAGTGAGAATGGCAAATAAGCACGCACGCTCCTGTCCTCACTAACTGTGGAACTAAAGCTACTTGGTTGTCTGCTTTCCGTTGGCACTGCTTGAAACACAGCATCAAACCACCATGGGCATGGGCTAAAGGCATATAGCTTGGAGATGATGGCCCATCAGGTACCGAGAGGTGGCCTACTGTACACCTTAGGATATATTTAGAAAATTACAAAAATCCAAAAGATTCAATGCGAGTTTTTTTCCTAATCCAAATTCTTTAATTTTTTTCCCATCCTTCTCTCCTTCCTCTCTTGTCTCGTCACTTCTTGTGTTAGGTGCGCTGCCCCTTATATCTCACCACAAGATCCTTACTTTCAGTCAGGCTGGTGGCTCAGTGGTGCCAGAACCAGGTATTTCAGTGTGCTTGCAGCACATTATTTAGTGAAAGTATTATTGCAGAAGTTATTTCAATGGTGTTACTAGTTAACCTATTTAACCTTGTTAGAATTCAGGTTTATATAGTGCTTTAAGTCAGCGTTGGCAAGGAGTCCTGACCACACAAGATAAAAGCCACAGCCTGGCTCTGGCCTTGACCCCTCCTTGGGCAACTCTCTGCAGACTGCTGAGCCATTTCTTAGGAACTCCAGCCAAGCCAGGGCCGCGAGAGGGCCACAAAGTGAGCACACCAACAAGTCCGGGATCGCGGCTACACAACGGTAGACCCGGCCAGCACCGAGGAATTTATTCCCAGTCCAGTCATTGTGGCTTGGTCGTTTCCGCTTCAGTGCTTCCCTCCTTCTTGCCTTTCCAAGTAAATTAACCAACAATTGCAACCGCTTTGGGATATGTCAGCCCTTTTCTGTCCAGGGCCCTCTCTCACTAGTATTCAAGCGATGCGGTACAGGCTACAGTGCCAGAGATGGCACAGAAAGGCAGGGAAGCCTCGCGGCATCCAAATGCTGAGCTACAAGTTGACCTGTCTCTGCCTCCCTGGTGTCCCAGCAAGTCCTGGAAGCCCTGCAAAGGGCGCTGCTCTCCCAGGAGCGCCCTGCCCATACCTAGCCGCTCTGCCACAGCCCAAGTTCGAGCCCTGGAGGCTGCATGGCATGCTGCCCGCCTCCCACTCGCATGTGGCTCCTCGTTCCCCCTCTTCACTGCAAAAGCCAGGCTCAGCGGGTACAGGTCCCACCTGCTGGCCGGTGCTCTGCCACCTTGTACTCTAGAGGAAGCCGCTTGGCCTCACCCACCACCTACTCTAAAGTCCTTCGACAATAATGATAGGCAGCCAGGGTGCTTCTGAGCGAGCAGCGGGGCAGGCTGCAGGAGGCCTCGCGCTGTGGCATTCCTCGGTGGTGCCAGGAGAGGGCAGCTTTGCTCTCCAGGCTACCACATGCTGGCAGTTCCAAACCCGCGGGAGGGTGCAATAACAGGCCGGGGGAAGTTTTTTCTCTGAACCAGCTCTAGAGAAAGCTAGGCTAGTTCTTCAGATGTGTCGGAGCCTTCTAGGGCCCCATCCCCACCCCGCGCACCCCCACAGCTCACTCTTTCTGGGCCGGCCTCTCTATCCCTGCAGCGCTAAGGAGTGTGAGGAATAGTTGGAAGGGAAGGTCTTGAAGAAAAAGTGCCATCTTTTATCCTGCCAGGAATGGTCAGCCTTTGAGAAGGAAATGTGGACACATGGGTTTCTGGCATTTTTTTACTTTGGACCTTGGAGTGGGGCTGTGGTACTGAACTTGAGGATAGGAGAAGAGGCAGCAGGCAAATTTAGATAGCAAAGTTGTAAGAAACTCTGTTTTGAGTTGAATGCTGTTTTTGACCCATCTAAACTGATCTTGATCAAACTTAAGGAAAACTACTCCCAAAACCATTTTGGGACCACAAACCAAAAATCAAGAATTTGCTTAAAGTTGTGAAATCTTTCCTGCTCTTCAGCTGAAAGTCTCTAATTAAAGATTTTACATATATAGACAGATATAGATATAGATATATAAATTTGGCTAGGAATTTTGACTCATGTAAATTACAACCCACACCTTTCCCCAGTCTCTCCTTGCCTGTCTATTACATATATGCACAGCACCCCGGTTATATCATGGCTTGTATTACATAGGTTCAGAGATACGACTGATCAGAATGTGTTTGCAGAAAACCAAAAGTACTGGAAAGGCAGAGAGGCTGGAGGGAGAAGGAGGCAGAGAACGTGACCTAGCATTGGGTGTCTGAAGACCCAATAGGCTGTCATTCCCACAATAAAGGGATATCCTCGGCCTGGCATCTGAGATGTACAGATATGCAGTATTCGGGTTTTTGAAATGTCTAATAGGAGTATAAGAAGCCAAGCAAATGTAGACACAAGCTTTTGGCTTTTAAAAACGATTTTTTAAAAGTCAAATTTTCTCCTGTGAATGTATTTGTAAGCTTCATTACACACTGCCTGGCTAGGTCTGCCTTGACAGCCTTCTAAAACCATTTTCCCCACATTAAAATAAAATTGAAGAAGAAATTCAGATTGGGAACATTCAGGGGATCTTGGCCAGTCTCGCAGCCAATGACTTGTTTTCTCCTTCCGACACAAATAGGCAGGCAGTAGCCTAACTCTGAAATGTCACTGTAGGAGTGAACTCTGGATCTGGACAGTGCCTAGGACCCTCTTAGCTCTGGAGAAGGCAGACACTACCGCCAGGTTGGATTCATATTGTAGATACTGAATCCCAACCTGTGACTAGAATTTCTAGCTAGAATTCTCCATTATTTAATATATGATCATGGCTTAACCACTTAGTGGTTTTTCTACAATTTTGTTTTGATCATGGTATAATTTCTGGTGTAACTACACCAGCTATAATATCAGTGGCTGGTTAGAAAACACCAATTTTAATGTTAGCTAGGGAAGGAGTTAGTTAGAAAAACAAATCTGTGTTACTCCTTTCCATCCAAATAGAATGTTTCCAAAAAAACCGGTTCGGATTTTTTAAAAATTATTATACATGTTTTGTGACTCTGTGCCCAGCTCCTTCCTTTCAGTGCTGTGAATAGTCAGGAGTAGGGCTATGTCCACAGAAAACCTCTCCTGGCGTTCACAGACCACACTGACTGCCGGCTTTCTTCTGAACTCTTCATAATAATTATGGTTAGGGCTCTGGAACCACAGCTAAGTGCAAATTCCGACTCTAGTTAAATTTCTGAGGTGTGATAATTTGTGATTTTGTAGGAAAATGCCTTATTCTTAAGAAATGCATTCTTGAATAGCTAGAAGGAAAATGTAATGTCTGCAATTTACACTCAGATGGGTCAGAAAAATGCACAGGAGGGACTAAGAAACATAAAATGTTAATAGTTGGTGAATATGGGTGAAGCATCTATGAGTCTTCATTATAGCGATCTTTCAAATCACTGTAGTTTTAAAGTGTTATCTAAATAAACAATTGGAGTAAACTTTTATCTCTGCCTGCCCTTAGCAACTGGATTGGAGCAAATGCTTTAGTCTTTGAAAAATTGACTTTCCTTGGCCCCAAAATGAAGACATCAACAGAACACCCCCAAAAGGTCATTATGAGAATTAAAATGTGATAAGTGGAATGAATGACTAGTTAGTGTGATAGAGAGAGGCATGTGGTCAGGTAGCTGGCTTCCAGGAACTGCCCCCCAAAAAAGAAAGAAAAACAGGACCAATTAGAAAATTCTATACACAAAAATATTAAATTATGAAACATGAAAGCTTACCTTTATCCTTCACTTCCACCAAGTCCTTATCCTTGTCATTGTACTCCCTCTAGAAACAAATGACTTAGACCAGGTATGTGTGGTTCACAACACAGCAGTTACCTAAAATTTGTGAGACCTTGGGTTCAAGTCCCAGCACTGAAAAAGAAAAGGCCTCCCTGCCTTCACATATATGTACGTGTATGTGTCTGTATAGATATACTCATAGATGCAAACACATCTGCATCTTTTCATATGCACATTTTCACTACTGTGTCAATCTTCCCTTCCCAGGCCAAAGTGTCCCTTATAAGTTATGCATCACTTAGTGATGGGAACACTTTGCCAGAGATGCACCATTAGGCTGCTTTATCACTGTACAAACATCACAGAGTGTATTTATACAAATTAAGATGGTTGTAATGTCATTAGATGAGGTAAAATCATACAATACCATTATCATACTTGTAATGATAATTACAAGTAATTATCATACTTATCATCATTTTACAATAAAAATATTTTTATTCAATGCATGGCTATACTTCTATAACTTCACAGCAAAAGGTTCTCAAGTGATCCACGGGAATGAAACTTTGAGAATAGGCTTCTCATATACTCAACCTCATAATTTCTATCCTGTTTTCTCAGTACCTCGAGCCAGGCAGAAGCACCTGGAAATAGTAGTCAAGCCAACCAACCAACGCATTACCTGTCTCAAGTCACAAAGACAATAGGTTTGCCAAAAAAGGGTCTGAATGAGGGTTAGGACTGTTACAAATTTCCAGTATTATGGTAAAGCCTATTGATGCCTTTATAAGAGGGCATGGAAAAGAGGTGGGCAGACTTCTCCAGAAGCGTTGAGTGCCCTCCTCCAAACTCTAGCTTATTCTCAGTAGATTGAGCATATCCCTGAGACCCCAAACACCGCACACCTAAACTCCAACACAACTTTCTATCTGTGCTCTTCTGTCACACACAGGAAACTGCTTTATGATGTATGATAGTCAGAGACATATATGACTCAATGAGACTCTGTTGGGTTTGCTAATAAGACCATGAACTTATGGAAAAAGACAAAAGGACTTCAGGAAATCTTTTCATTTTTTAATGTAAATAACTGAATTTTAGCCACAGCAGTAGATGTTTTGGGTTAGGATAAGTGTGTCAATTCCTGTAGTGAGAGACCGAATATAGAAATGGGAGAGAGCTGGACCATACATGACAACAGAACTCTGTCCCACAACTTCTACAGCAAATGGCCCTGAACAATCAGGACAAGCTCAATCTAACATGTAAGAGTTACTATTTTTGCCACTCTCCGGCCCTCCTTCTCAGGAAAAAACAGAGAAAGCAAAATATGTCTTGCAAACCAATCATAAGGGAGCTGCATTTATGCTTAACTTGTCTGCAGTTTCTCAAAGTCAATAGCTTCCAATCAGGGAAGATCTGTAGCTTTCTCAGCCTTTCACTGTAAAGCTTTGTATTCCCCTCCCTCTGTTTGAGTTTCTGGCAACGCAAGTGATGGTGGTTGATGCCTTTGCAATAGTATGTCTGAATAAACTGCCTCATTTGGTTCTCCTATGGGTGGTTTCCATTTATCCCACAATGGCTGCCTGTTCCAGCCTGCTCCCTGCCACTGGCCAGGGCTGCCCACAATATCAATAGTGGCACACTTCAGTTGTCCCAGCCACATTGCAATATGGTGTTTTCATGGTTAAGTACCCTTCCCCGCTCACTTTCTGGTAGCTTGGAGTTATGACAAAATATAAATATTGCTATTGAAGCCAGAAGCTGTGGTACTTTGCTTTATGACCTCGGACATGTTGCTTACCCTCAGCTTCCACTCATGTCAAGTAGAGGGAATTTTCGTAGAAGGAATAATTGAAATGTTTACATCCTTAGCCCTCAGAACAGTGGACCTAGCCAAGCGTACACTGCTGAGCAGTAGAGTGAGAAGGGAACAGTCAGTGACCCGAAAAGCTTTCATGTCAGGCTCTGACCTTTCTGGTCATCTGGCCCATGACCAGGAGAAAGTATGCTTATTCCTTTGATAAGTGGGCAAACAAACCTATTGGGGGACAAATGAAATGGTCCGAAATTTTGTGTTTTTGTTATCTTCTGAATTCACTACATAAGTTCAATGAGTTTCAATTTTCCTATTTGTAAAATAGTAACAAATCCTCCAGAAGAGTTCCTGGATAATCAGATATTCCAAAGATCTAATGAAATAATATGTACGAAGCTATGCTTAATTTTTAAGTGTTACACAATCCCAAGAAACTCTTCTGAGGTGATGTAAACTTACAACAGGAGTCCCAGCAGGAGAGACCAAAGGAGGAGAGCAATGTTTGTGTCTTGAGGCTGGATCCCACAGTCTATTCCATGGGCCTTGCTCCTTGCTAAGGCCTCTCCCTGACTCCTCAGGGGCCTAGTGTGCTCACAAGAGGCTTTTCCATGTTAGCAAACTTGCTATTCTCTTACTAATTCACAAATGAAGACCATCTCTTATCTCTGTATGGCACTTAACAGTTCACAAGCCTTCTTCATACCTTGGCTTTCAGCAGGGTAAAGGATTTGGAATGATAGAATGGTTGAGTGCATAAATTTTAAAGCTGGGCTGCTTGGTAACATGTGAGCTTGAGTGTCTCATGGTTGTTTGGCCTCAAGCAAATCAAAGATTCTCTACAACTACTTTCTTCACTTTAAAAATAAGTATGAAAATAAAATAGTGCCGACTTCACATTATCATTGAGAAGATTAAGTGAATTAATAAATTTAAGCATAAATCACAAAACTTAGGATTTAGTTAAGGGCTTGATAAATCTTTGTTACTATTCTGGGGGTATAATATACTCAATTGTAGAACTGGGGTTGGAACTGGGACCCTTATTCTAACAAAAGCAATTCTATAGAAAATAAATGTACCAATAGGACAGAGGAAAATACTTGCAAACATATATTTGATAAGAGATTAATATCTAGAATATATAAAACACTCCTACAACTCAACAGTTAAACAAACAACTTGATTAAAAATTGAGACGAAAAACCTAAATAGACCTTTCTCCAAAGAATACACCTACAAACGCATGGAGTGAAGTTCATCACTAGTCATGAAAGAAATTCAAATCAAAACAACAGTATGATACTACCTAACACCCATTAGGATGGCTAGTATTTTTTAAACAGAAAATAAACATTGTCAATTATATGGAAAAACTGGACCCCTGTGCACTGTTGATGGGAATATAAATTGATAACCCACTATGGAAAGTAATATGATGGCTCCTAAAAAAGTAAAACTGGAATTACTTTATGATCTAATAATTCTATTTCTGAATATGTACACAAACGCCAGGACTTTCAGAGATATTTGTGCATTCAGTATTCATAACATTATTCACAACAGCAACTCAAATGTTCATTGATGGATCATTGGATAAACAAAATGTGGAATATATGTATGATAGAATACTATCCCCTCTTTAAAGTGATGGAAATTCTTTTAAATTTTATTTTTGTTGGAGCATATTTGCAGTACATGATGATTATATTCCTCAGGGATAATAGATACATGTACATAACATAGCTCACTTCTTTTCCATCCCCTTCTTTCCTCTTTCTCCCTCTATCTCTTGGTTCCCTTCAAAAAGTATGGAGATTCTGACACATGCTAAAACATGGATAGATCTTGAAGACATGATGCTAAGTAAAACAAGCTAGGCACGGAGAGACAATATATGAATATGCTTTTCTAAGGTATCTGGAGTCATCAAATCCACAAAGCTGGAAAATAGAAAGGCTGTTTATAGGACTGGCAGGAACAGGGTATGGGGAGACACTGCAAATGAGTTCTATGGATCAATGGTAAGATCAGTAATACGGAAGACCAGTAATATGACTGTAGTTATTATCACTCACCTGCACCCTTAAAAAATTCTTCAGTGGTAAACATTATGTTAACATAGATTTTACCAAATTTTTAAAATTTTTAAAAATCAATGTAGTGGCTATAGGAGAGACAGAAACATGGACCACAGCATAAAACAAGGATCAGAATTGAGAAAATGCTATTTAAAAAATACGGACAGACCCACCTTTTCCAGAATGCCAAATATCTATCTCTTTTTTTTCCCCTGGTACCAGGGATCGGACTTAGGACCCTGCACTTGCCAGGCAGGCATGTTGCCGCTGAGCCAAATCTCCAGTGTCAGCAGGCATCATCTTGCTAGGTTCTTCCCAGCCTAAAGATTTCTGCTCAGTTTCAAGAGGATTCTTCTGTCTTGGAAGCCAAGACAGCAGTAAATGACAGATATCTACATGTTAATACACTCAGGTATATTAAAGGAAAGAAAACTTTCTTTTTTCCTAAGTAATAAATTGCCTCTCCAACAGCCTGACATTTTCAAAATGAACATGACCCAGACTTTCTATTAGCTCTTTTTTTTTTTTAGTTTTTATTTTTCACTAGTACATGTGTGTAGTACATAATAATTACATTCCTTGTAGAAAACCAGTACATGTACATAACCCCTCTTAATTCTTTGTTTATCCCCTTCCTATTCCATCCCCTCCCCCTCCCTATCATCTCTTGGTCACCTTCCCATTTCCAAAAGATCTAAAGTTAAGACCCAACTAACTCCCTAGCAAGAACTTCAAAGCCCCTTATGGTCTGACCTTGGAGGCTTGCTAACTTTGCCAGCCTCAGCTACCTCCCCGCTTGTCCTGTTTCTCAAACCAGCCTAGGGGGGGTGGGTTTCCTCACACATACTTCTCTGTTGGCCTGGGATACTTTCTCTCCACTCTACCTGTTACAAATCAACTCATCCTTCAGGTCACAGCAAAATCCTAAGTGCCTTAAAGAAGCCCTTCTTGATGTCCTCAAATCAACCTGCAATGCCTGTATTACATGTTCTTGTAGCATGTATCTCTTTTCTGAAACTTTTCACAGTCCTTTTTTCCCAGTACTGGAGATCGAACCAGGGCCTTCACCATGAGCTGCATCCCTAGCACTTTTGAAGGGAGGCAAGGTCTTGTAAGTCACAAAATTTCCCAGGCTGGACTCAAACTCATGACCCTCCTACCTCAGCCATCAAGAGTGCTGGGATTGCAGGTGTGCACCACCATCCCCAGCTCCACAATCATATTTCAACATTCACTTCTGTGATGACACTCTAAGTTTCATGAAGACTAGGACCATCTATGGTTTCACTTGTCACCATCTTCAGACAGTGCCTGGCCATAATAGAGACCTTAAATATTTATTGGATAAATTAAAGAATGAGTGGCAAAGTGAAATATTTCCAGAAAGTTAAAATAGCACACAGTCAGGTTTTCAAAGCACAGATTTCTGATCCTGAGAATCATTGAGAGACAAGATTAACCTCAATCCAGACTCTGGGAAGAAGGACATCATGGGCAAAAAAGAAAATCTACAAGAACTGGGAAAGGAGGTAGGAGAGGAGGAACAGTGAGTCCTCCAGAGTCGGTAGTGAAAGCTTATGAAGCTACGATCCTGGAGGAGCTGGAGGCTACTGACGAAGAATTTGTGAGGAGGATGAACAGGTTATTGAAATGTGCAGGCAGGGAAGACCAAATGAGTAGAAAGCAACTCAACTGAAGAATAAATCTGGAGATGACAGGAAAAGATAGTGTTCAAGAAGTTACCAGAGGTGGTAAGACCTTGTGAGTAGTCTTGCACATTTACAAAGAAGGGCCTCCACTCTGGGCCCTAATGACTCCACACTGTAGGGGACTTGCCAGGAAGTTCCTCAATATCAAATTTATCAAAGCTATTCAATAATCTGCACATCCAATTATACCAGGAGGAATCTACATACCATATTCGTTTACCTCGAAGGTGATACCAATGCTCAGATCAATATTCTTCAGATGTTGGGCAGCATACAAGGCAAGGGGTGAGTTGGAGTGGAGACTAAGTCCCCAACAATCAAGACAGACCTGGACAAGAGCGCTAAGAAACCTACTGAAGATAGGTTGCCACCTTCAGCGCTGTCCCCATAAGAAGGCACAGTGACTCCAAGCGTGACTAAGGGTGTGGCCTGCATAATTTACTGAACTTTCTTGATGTGACAAATTACCTGGAGCTTTAAAAAAATCAAAAGGAATCCTTTTGATTTTTAGCTCTTTAGAATTATGTTTCAAATCTCACACATTTCGGACATAATCATTGCTGGGAATTCTATTAAATATTTTAGAACTCTTTAAATTAATAACATTTCTTTATTTAAAAATTAATAACAAAATGAATTCTTTAAAAAGCAGTGAGATATTTCCCTGTGTCTGGAAGCAGTGAAGTCCTTTCTCTTAAAATGGCTGGATTCTGATTAGATGACACAGTAACTGAAATGCTACCTAGCTCTCTCTTTCCATATCTCAACTTGCCTCTCAGTCTATGGCTCTTGGGTGCTGCTCCCCATGCAACAGAACTGCACTGTGCTGTTCTTTTTTTTTTTTTTTTTTTTGAGACAGGGTCTCGCTTTGTAGTTCAGGCTGGCCTTGAGCTCACTATGTAGCCCAGGCAAGCCTGGGACTCACAGCAATCCTCCTGCCTCTGCTTCCTGAGTGCTAGGATTACAGGCAATGTGATATGTGGTACTGATTGCTGATGGGCACGAGTCACTGTGCCCGGCACTGTGATATATGTGGTTATCCACGATTGAACTCGGATCTTGCGCTTGCAAGGCAGACACCGGAACCACTGAGCTAAATCCCAGGCCCTCTAAATTTTTAAATTTTATGTACTCCATAAAGACTGACTGGCTAACTAATCAGGCTATTACTTACTCAGCAGAAACTACAAGAAAATGTGAAAAAAGGCAACAAAAATTACATTTAAATTACCTTCCTAGGTATGTCAAATAGAATTAAGAACAAGTAGCCTAGAGTCAGAGAGCTGGCAAGTTTGAAACCTGGCTATACTAAATACTAAATGAAGTTTGTTGAGTAAGTCACTTGGAATTCATGCACCTCAGTTTTCTAATCTAGAAAAGCAAGGACAGCAATAGAACTACTTTCAGAGCTGTTACCAAGCCCCACTGAAAACAGGCTTTAGAAGTCTTCAGCACAAGAAAACACTCCAAGATGTCAGCTCTGATGGTAATGATGGTGAGAGCACCCATCCCAAGAAGGCAAGCACTAAGGAGAATGTCCACAGACTTAGGCCATTGTTACCCTCTTCTCATTCCTAAAAGTGTAGAGTTGAGTTGACTACTAGAATCTCACATAACTGCCTGGTTTCCTCCTGGAATATCCACACTTGATTACAAGGAGTCAGGAAGTGGTGATGTGAGGTCCCTTTTTAGTTACTCTCACAATTTAGAGAATATCTTTAAGAATCGTGGATATTCAAGAGTGCAAATGTGACATATTATAAATGGTGGACATGAGGCTATTGAGGAAGAGAAAATATAGATCCTTTAATATCATCAAACTTTGTTCTTAGATATATATCAAGAGTGCAAAGGAATACTTAAGAAAAAAAATTCACCACTCACCTTGGCTCCAGAAACCACTTTTCTTTCACAATGCTAGGTTTTTCTAGGTCTCTCCCTCTCCCTGTCCCCCCATTCTCTCTCTCTCTCTCTGTCTGTCTGTCTGTCTGTCTCTCTCTCTCTCTTTTGTTTTTGTAGTAGTACTGGATAGTTTTCTTTCACAATGCTTAGGTCTTCCTAGGTCTCTCCCTCTCCCTGTCCCCTCCCCCCCTCTTGTTTTTGCAGTAGTGCTGGATAGTTCTGGAGTTCATAAGTATTCCACCACTTAGCTACACAGCCTTGGACTTCTTCCTGCCTATTAGACATCTCTGCATGGAGTTTCACAAGCACTTCAAACTCAACCTGTCCAAAACAGAATATTTCTCCCCTAAATCCACAATTCCTTAAGCCTTCTTTTGCCATCCAATTTTGCAAGTCAAGAATTGGAAAGTTATCCTCACCTCTCTTCTTTCTCAAAATTCCACTGCCATGTAATCAACAAACTTTGTGGATTTCATTGCAAATAGCTCTTGAATACAGCCACAGCTTCTGCTCTCTACTGTATTGCCCTAATTCAACCCTCCTTGAAGCAAAGCAATATTTTTCTCATTAATTACTTTGTTATTACTTGATTCATTCCAACACTGCCATCTACAAGACTACATTGTAACAATCAAATCTGTCTGAGTTACTTATCTGCTTTCAAAACACCTCCCTATCTTTCCAGAGTCTTTTAGGGTGAAAATGGTTGGTGAGACACAAGTCATGGCCCCCACCTAAATTGTGTCATACATGCTTTCTTCTCTTGCAGGGCCTCAGATAATTTATATTAACAAGAGGAGAGAGATTATAGGCCTTTGAATGGCCCTAATTCATTATCGGTCTGCTACTTTACACATTTATGCCACATCCATCTTACAAATATTACCTTTCTTCTTCCTTACATGGTAAATCTTATTTGCTTTTCAAGATTTACTCTAACCTGGTCTCCTTTGTGAGGTATTCAATGTTGTCTCCTCATTTTGGCTTGTCCTTTGCACATTAATGTGCTCTGCACACAATCATCATTCTGTAACTATCTGTTCAAAGTGAGACTGCTCAATAGGGTAGAGACCATATTTTATTCATTTCTGCTTTTAATGCTCAACACATAACTCAGTCCAAGGAAGGCATTCAATAAATTTGCGAAATAAGTTAATCGCCTCACTAAGCTCCTATTTCAAATAATAATCGGTAAGTATGCTATAATGAGTGTTCTCTGACTTGTAAAGGACAGAACACGATGAATTTTAAGGGACATGAGGCCTAGCCTTGACAGTGCTTAATGATACGAGGAGTCACCTGGTGAATTCTTTCATCTTCACTGCCTAGATAAGAATCCAGAAATAGCACTGGTATCACTTTGATCATTTGATTGTATAGTTCTTGTACCCTCTCCAAATCCTTTCTAACACTTGAGACCTTGCTCATCAAGAAATTATTCCTGAAGAAAGACCATTCCCATCCTAGGCTAGCAAAGGATTCCTTCTCTGAACTTCTGGAAGTCTTGTTACCTAGACAAGTCTGTGACCAACTGTAAAGCACTTCTTGGGTTATTTGACTTTCCTGAGAATCTGCAGCTATCAAAAGTAGAAAAAGTCCCAGGAAATCTGGTCCTGTCTTCTTGTGCTCAAGGCTGAGAAAAGGGACATGCCTAAACACCCCTGGGAAATGTGATCAAAATAGATTCTTAGGCCATACCCATGAAATCAGAATAAGGATCTGAGGGTGTCATTTGAGAACTCTCTACCCCATGCTAAATAGATGTTGTATCTTCTCAGGTAGCTTACCAGAGACTGATAAAGGCTCCTTCTTCTGTGTCCTTCACAGTACCCAGCGCAGCAGTGCCCTATAAGATTTCTTGGGTGATTAGCCCTATACTACTTCGCTATAAGAAAATGAAAACTAACAATGAAACTTTAAGTTAGTCTATCTGAGAGTGCCAAGAGAGTTGACCTTGGAAGACCTTCCCAAATACTGCTTTCTAATTTTTTAACTGCCAAGGTCATTGTTAACCAAAATGAATTCAGTTTGAAAGACTGCCTCTTAGGAGATTAAGGACTCTTCAAACATCTTTCTTAACTTGCCTTTGGGGAGAAAAATATTCCAAAACAAATACACACACATGTGTGCACACAAATACATACGTAAATGCAGAATTACCTGGACATATATTGGGGGTCACAATCTTACACTGCATAGGTATCTATTCCCATCATGGACAGTGACCCCAAAAGATGAAGAAGATTGACTGCTATGCAGAAGTTTGTTACAGTATCTAGACTGAGATTAGGACAGGAAGGAGGTCTCAGACATTGTGATAATTCTTCCATCAAGGAAGATGAAAAAGGAGGCTTTCTTCTTGAGCCTCAGTTTCTCAGGAATTTCCACTAAGTCCTTTCCCCAAGATTCTGGCCAGTTACAGTTCTGTTGTGCTGAGAAGGCCACGAACGTCTGTACCTCAGGCATAGCTCTCCACTGACTCTACCGCCCCTGCAGGCATAGGCCTCTGAGAAGAAAGATGACCACCACGCTTGTCAGCCACCAGAGAACAGACACAGAACCAGTCCCAGTCTGGCCCTCAAAGTTCCTGTGTTACTAGAAGACCACTGCCCTGACCTCGGGTTTGACCACAGTTGGACAACCAAGAGTCCTGGTTAGAGACAGGGCTAAGATCACTCAGTCACCGATGTTGATCACTGATGTCACTAGTCAGCCACTCGCAGTGACCTGAACAGCATGTTCTTTGTATAGTCCATTAATACTCATTTGCATTCACCGTTTGTCCTGTCACCCCTTTGGGGTAGCAGGAGTCAGGCAAGCTTGCCTGAGCAAGATGCCTAAAGGCCAAATATATTCAGGACCAAGAAGTATCTAAAGTGCTCCCAAAAGTACAAGCTGTATCCTGGAGGCCAGAGAGTTCATGAGAAAAGGTCTACTAGGTGGCTGACTTCCAAGAGCTTGTGAGAGCCAAAAACAAGAGATAAAACCTGAAAACTAAGATACTGCACAAACCCTAGAATGGAGGAGATAGGACTGGCAAGCAAGGGTGAGAGCAAAGTGAGAACATCTAGAAGGTAGAGGCAGGGAGCTAAGGCACACCCATAGGCCTCCAAGTATGTGGGAAGGATCAACCTAGAGTAAATCCTCTAGGCTCCTTCCTGGATAGATGCTACAGTGTGCTGGTGGGACCTTGACAGAGTCTTGTTCTCAATGGTCTTGAAGCCATTTAGAGCTCTTCCCTTATGTGAGGAAGGAAATTCAAACCTAACACTAGCCAGTAGCAGTGGTGCTTGCCTATAATCTCAACACTCTGACAGGCTTATGCAGAAGGATCACAGGTTCCAGCCCAACTTGGGCAACTTAGTAAGAACCTGTTTCAAAAATAAAAAAATTAAAAGGAGAGTTCCCAAAAAGTCAAAAAAATAAATAAATTAATTAATTAATTAATTAAAAAGGCTGAAGATGTAGCTCAGCACAAAGGCCCTCAGTTCAATCCCCAGTATCACCAAGTAAATAAATAAATAACACTAGTACCTCACAGCTTTGGGCCTGGAAAGGCCACTGCAGGGTAGAAGCTAGAAAAAGTTACTGGCTTTATAGTGCCTCCATGTGGGAAGTTGTCACTGCTCCTTACTCCCCCATTAATTGGATGTGAGTTTCAAGTTCGTTTCCTGCACATGAGAAGAACTGACCCTCAGTATGGCCAAGGAAACAAAGCAAATGGGTCTGATGTTGCTGTCGAGGGTTTCCTGGCAGACACTTGAGCTCCACACAACCCACTAAGATAATTTGACCAAGAATGGCTAGAGGCACCTAAGGAAGGAAACATTCCAGCTTCGCTTGGCCTATGCAGCTTGGTGTCTAAGCCCATCAGTTTTCTGAGCTGCACTTTTCCCCTTTGTAGTATTGAGGATCAGAACTAGGGCATTTAAATTGTGCTACATTCCCAACCCTTTTTTTTAATCCTAAAATGGGGTCTCCAGAATCACTAAGTTCCCAAGGCTAGGCTTGAACTTGTGTTCCCTTTGCCTCTGCCTGCCACAGGGCTGGGATCACAGGCGTGTGCCATTACACTGGCCTGAGCTTCATCCTTGTTAACTGAAGTCAGGGGAGCACTGGAAATTCATGGATCAAATCAACTTTCTGATACATTTTAAATCTCTGTAATTCCATAAGAAAGACAATAAACCTTATAATCTAAGGAGAAAGAAAGGGAGTCCTTTTATATAGTCTGTCACTCTGAGACATTTTTAATGTTACTTTTAGTAAGTTATTCTTCATGCAATTCACTGTCTATATGTTTTACATATATTGCCTAATCTAATTTACAAATGCCCACAGAACAGAAGTACTTCACAGAAAGCTGATTAAGGACTTGTCCACGGTAACACAGCTAATATGAGGCAGAGCTAAGGTTCAAACTCCAGGGTGTTGAACTCCAAAGGCCATTCTCTTAATCACTGCACCTGCGTTTCTCAAAGCCAGATTTTCATAAACACAAGCAGATCCCAGGCTCCACCTCAGACCTACTGATTCGGAATCCTCAAGGATAAGGCATTAGAATCCACAGGTGAAACACCCCATCAGGGATCTCCACGGTACTTAGAAGTTTTGCACCCCATGTCATATGTATACACCATATGATTCCCTGAGTTTGGCATAAAATACAAGCCAGGGGTTCTAACATTACATTCTGTGCCTCTCACTGCTTAGTGATTTTCCCAACTAATCCACCATGCAGGAGTAGTCACTGAAAGTCAGAGCTCTTTTGGCTGAACCAGGACCATTATCTAGAACTGAGACTCCGGACCTTTAAGAAGTCACATGTGCCTTTGGAAATTTATAAAAAATTTATAAAAATTTAATAAAAAATTATAAAAATTTAAAATTTATTTTAAAAACCTGGGACCTTTCCTCTTCTCCATACAGAGACATACACATGGTGACCTGCATTCCTTCCTTTCTCCCTGAAATACAATACATACAGAACCTTTCAAATATACTGTACTGAAACCTCTAAAACCATTTTATGACCCTTCTGCCCCCAGCTCAAAGATCACATGCTATAAAAACTGCTAATATACAAGTGTGAACAAAAACTAGGCCTAGTCGTTGTGTTGTTATGTTACAGATGCATACTAGAGCATTCAAAGTGGAAGGATATGTTACCTGAGATTCATTTGAAAATAATCCCCAGGTATGAGGGAGTGGAAGGCATGGAGAGCAGCAGGACAGATCCATGAGTTGATCGATGGAGAAGCTGGAAGGTGAATACATGGTACTTTATTCCACCATTTCCTTCTTTATATATCTTTAGAAACGTCCATAATCAAAATGTTTTAAAAATTAAAATGAGAACCATACCCTGGTACAGGACCATGTTGCAGCTACGAGTATTATCTCCTGACATTTTCTGTGCCTGTGAATTTTGCATTCTGGCTGCACCCATCCCCTAACTCCTAGGCAGTTCTATGTTTTGTTTGCCTTTGGCATGGGGCAGCAGAGGCAGTAAACAGCTGACCAGCCTGATCATGGAGGAAGATGACATCCAGGGAGGAAAGGTAAATCCAGAGAGTCAGCAGACTCAGGGAGAAAGTACAGACCTGAGCAGCAATAGTAGCCCCTAGAAAAGCCCACAGTTACTGAAACTACCAAAGCAGTGTGGGGTTTTACTCCAAAAGTAACACCTTCACAGGAGGATAGTATTGGAGAAAAAACCCAGGGCAGCACTTGCTATACTGCCAGAGAGAATTTAATCAAGTTGTACTTTAGGAAGAGGTCTATGATTGAGCCACAGAACAACTACAGAGCAACTCAACTTCAGGGTTTCCAATATTACTCTTCTACAGTGACTGGGTGAAACAGCACCACAAGAGATATCTGAAGACAGGGTGTGGAATGGGTGTAGACCCTTGGAGAATTGTAAGCTCAGCTGGGAATGACACAGGTCTTGTCTTCCACAGTGAGAAACCAGGACCAGCAAGTATGGCTTTTAGAAGAGACTGGATCTGAAGTTGATGGCATTAGGTCCAACAGCCTGTTTGAACCCTTGACTTGTGGCCTATGTCCAGCAGGGACTGGAGGACTGATTGCCTTTCCCATCTACCAATGTGAGACTAAGGGTTTGTTGACTTTGTTTATTCTTTCAAAGTACTAACTCTTCAATTCATTTTTTTTATTACTCTCTTTGTCTCCATTGTATTAATTGTTCCTCTGATCCTTATAACTTCCTCTGTTGTACGAGCTTTGGGTTTGTCTTTCTCTTCTTTTTCCAGTAGCTTGAGGTTCAGCATTAGTTTGTTTATCTGAGTTTACTCTGCTTTTCTAGTATGGGCATTAACTGCTATGAATTTCCCTCATAGAATTGCTTTCTTTGTGTCCCATACATCCCTGTATGTTGCACTGACATTATGTTGTACTGACAATCTCATTAATTGTACAAACTGTCTAATTTCTTCTTTAATTTCTGCTGTGACTCATTGATTGTTCAGGAGAGTTGTTCAATTTCCATGTGTTTGTGAAATTTGGAATTTCTTTTGCCACTGATCTCCAATTTGAAGGCACTGTGGTCTGACAGTATATGCGGGATAACTTCAATCCCTTTGCATTTACTTAAACATGCTCTATGAACTAGCACATGGTCTATTTTGGAGAAAAACCCATGTTTTTGATCAGAATGTGTCTTTTGATTTTGTGGGGTAGAATACTATGTAGATGTCCAGTTGTTCAAAAGTTTATTTCAGTTCTAGTATTTTGTTGTTGATTCTTCATGTAGTCAATGTGTCTATTTGTATGTCAAATTATTTTCTCTCACTGGGAAGTTTTCTGCCACTATATCTTTGAACATGTTTTTAATGTCATTTGCACTAGCTCCTTTTTTTCATTGACTCTTATCAGTTTCATGTTCTTCTTCTTTGCATCATCTAGGAGCTGATGGGTTGATTTCTCATGGTACTTAACTATTTTTTAAAAATCTTTCCTTTCCTGGTTACTAACCTCAATCTTGCCTTCTATGTCTGAGATTCTGTCTTCACATTCACTAGTTCTACTGTATCAGCTTTCAAAGGAGTTTTTAATCTCTTCAATTTCCATTTGAACCTGTTTATTGGATTGCATTTGTTTTCTATGCTAGGATTTCATCATATTCCTGAGGTCCTCTATTTCTTTCTTTTTTTTTTTTTGAAACAGGGTCTCACTTTTGTAGTTCAGGCTGGCCCTGAGCTCAGCCTTGAACTCACAGCAATCCTCCTGCCTCTGCCTCCCAAATGCTGAGATTACAGGCCTGAGCCACCACGCCTGACATTGTGCAATGTGATACTGATTGCTGGTGGGCATGAGTCTCCACTCCAGGCATTGCTGTATGTGGTTACCAGGGATCAAACCCAGGCCACTGCACTTGCAAGGCAGGCACCAGAACCACTGAGCTAAATCCCTGGCCCCTCTATTTTTTTTAATCTGTTCTGTCTTTCAC
Source organism: Petromus typicus (assembly GCA_004026965.1). Classification (NCBI taxonomy): domain Eukaryota; kingdom Metazoa; phylum Chordata; class Mammalia; order Rodentia; family Petromuridae; genus Petromus; species Petromus typicus. The sequence goes on from PVIR01008531.1 coordinate 44,352, forward strand.
CATGGTTGCTATCTCTGTTATTAGTGAGAGATTATTTCTGATTTCGCTTTTTCCAGATCCTCTTTTGTTGCCAGTTCAGAGAGGAAAGGGATTTGTGTTTCAGGATGGTCTGTCTCATTTCTCCCTAAATTTCCCTTTGGTGGTCTGCAATTCTGGGTTTGATTCTTATTTAGGTGTTTCTCATTTCTATTTTTTTTGTTTTTGTTTTTGATGGTGTTTTTGGTTTAATCACTGGGTTGCTGCTTATAAAATTATCACTGCAAATATCTTTCTTGCTAATATTTAGAACCCGTAAAGGATGGATACCTGGTATAATTGGCCCTTATGCCTTGAAGTCTGTAACAGCCCCTAGGCAATCTCAGTTCTGGAACATTGGGAAAGATATGATGTCTTTTTATTATTTCTAACATGTTCATGTGATTCTATCTCAAAATTCAAAACAAAAAGTTTAATTAAAACAAAGGCCTTTCTGTTACTGTTTATCCTCTTCTCTTGGGCTCTGCTACAATAATCTTCCTGCAAGTGTTAGTGGTAATAAAGGTGCTGGTATTATCCCAACATCCATTTATATCGCAATCTGGGCTCCTTGGGCATTATGGAAGGGTAACTTGTAGAAGACACTGCCTTGCATTTAAAATCAGAATATTTTTGAGTCTCAGTCTCAATATGCCCTGTGGCTTTGGACAAATGGTTCAACCTCTTTGTTACTTGTAGAAAAACTGATGCATAAATGAAAATACTTATGTGTTAGACTCATAAACAAACCTCCAATTCAAACTCCATTTTTCATACTGTAGTCTCTCAACACAGATCACTTATATGTCCTCAAAGTTGGAGGATTGAAACTATTTAAGAGTTATTGTAAAGCTATGGTATCAAGACAGTGTGGTGATGGAGAAAGAATAGACAAATAGATCAAAAGCAGAGTAGATGCCCTAGAAGCAGATTCACATAAATAGTCAGCTGGTCTTTGAGAAAGCAGTGAATGCATTACTTTCGAGAAACAGAACAGTCTTTGCAACAAACAATGCTGGACATATGTATAAAAATGAATCTAGACCCTGTGTACCCTCACAAACAATAACTCAAAATATATTATGGACCTAAATTGCAAAACTATAAGGCTCCCAAAAAATACAGAAGAAAATCTCTATGGCCTTTGGTATGGTAATGACTTTTTTGATATAATAGGAAAAGCATCCTCAAAAGGTCTGAGAGTTTTCTCCCACCAGTACACAAGCAATCAATTCTGTAGCAGATAACATCTGGGTTTCTTCTAATGTAATTCACCTCTGATGCTTACGAGCTCCGTTCCTTCAGATCAAGAGCACAGTCTCCCAAGACTTTGCCCCCACTTAGATGTCAGTCACAAGCCCCAGATAGTTTTATCCTGTGCCTTTGACTGGCTATAAACAGCGATTCCCATAATCTCATCCTGGGTTTTGCTTAATTTGCTCTAGAGGTTAATGGAACGCAGGGAAACACATTGACTGATTTATTATAAAGGTTGTGGAGGGAGGAGCACAAAGCTTTCATGTCCCCTTTGGACATGCTACTTAGTAGTAGCACAGCTCTCTGAGCCCTGTGCTTTTTTATGAGACTATTATGTAGGCAAAATTGCTAATAGATCAGGTGAGGAAAGGCAGCAAGGCCTGTCAAATTAGATTCTTCTTGGCCTCTAGTATATATTCCTTTTTCCAAGGTAAGGGGCAAGATCCTTCTAGGTGAGGAGAATTTGCATCTGAAATGTCTTCTAAAGGTCCATGTGTTAAAGGCTTGGCCTTATTCCATGCTGCTCCTGGGAGCTGGCAGAACCTTTAAGATGTGGGATTAGTTGGAAGAAAGTAGGTCATTGGGATTATGCTCCTTAAGAAAATACTAGGACCCCACCCGCTCCCCCTGCCCTTTCTGGACACCATGAGGTGAACAGCTTTGTTTCACCATATTTTCCCACCTATGATGTGCAGCCTCATCACAGGCCCAATATGATGGAACCAAAACCTCCACAGCTATGCATGAGCTGAAGTAAATTTCCTCTTTTTAAATTGATTGTCTCAGGCATTTTTTTTACATTTATGGAAAGTTGACTAACACAAGGGTCTTATGACCTACTATTGGACACAGTTTCTCTTTGGCCAGCTCTAAAACAGAAACGCAGGGGCAAATCAGAGTTTCTGTGACCTGCCTTGGAGAAGAGAAATTCAAGTTTCTGTGGTCTGCCTTTGGAAGGGAGTTTTGAGACAGGAATTATAGATTTAAAAAAAATACCAGCACTTTTGAGAGGTTGAAATAGGAGGATCATAAACTTGAGACCAGCCTGGGTAACTGAGTAACACTGTCTTAAAAGAAAAAATTTTAAAATGGATATAGCTTAATGAGAAGGCCCTACTTTTGATAGTATATATGTTTACAGCAGCACACAAAAAGAAGGTCCTCTTCAATCATTTTCTCTTTTCCTGATCTCATTAAGTCAGATGGAGGAAGGGACTGTGCCTTAGGTCTTTCTGTATCCCTAGGCTTAGCTCAGGTCTTAGGGAGTGCATCTCACTGTGCATAATAGTGAAGCGCTTATGACCAGGTCTTGGCTGTAATGTGGGAGGAAGAAGGTTCTGCCCTGCAAACACAGAGGTCTTTGCTTAATGAGACTTTCAGGAGCCTCTCACAGCATCCCATGGCATAGATCCCTGTTCTGGATATTACACCCCTCAGAAACATTATGGGATAAGAAAGCCTGGACCTGCAAGGAAAGTCAGCTGCCAGTTTAGGGACCAGAGAGGCACAGTGAGAAGAAAATGTTTTCATAGGCTGAACTTTCATAAGCACAGTCTGCCCCACCCCCCAGTCCTTCTGAAGCTGGTATAGCACGATTATCCCTGTTCTACATTTGCAAACTCTGAAGCTAGACTGAGCTGAGCCCTATCCAAGGTTCACACAGTGAATGAGTCAGTGACCCAGCGGGGCCAAATTCAAGCCAGATAATTTCCACAGCACAAACAGTGTCCAAGGGAAAAGCTAAAACGTGGAAAATTCAGCCCTCCTGTGTTACCACCCAGAACTTCATCCCAAGGGAGTTATGGCCAGGCCTCCCCACAACCTCCTGTCTGAAGGAATTGCTTTATAGAGGCCCTGGAATACTTGAGGGTGCCACTTAAAATACTTTCGCTACTTCCCAACTTTGAGAACTCAGTGACCCATTTAAAGGCAGAGAAAGCAGTTGGAGTCTTTGAGGTGCCCCCAAGCAGGCCGTGTCTCTCACAGAGGCCTCTCCAGGGACTTCTCGCCACCTCTTCCAGCCTGCTCTCCTCAGCGGTGGCAGCTCAGGATGGGGTGGGAGACAACTCTTCCTCTCACCTGTCCCTACAGTCTCATAATGTCCTAGAATTCCTCCCAGGGACAGAAGAGAACAAAATCAGGACTCTGTCCCCCAAGGCAGGCTCCACCAGGGTCTGGATGCTTTCGCCAAGGGCCCTGTCTCTCCACTCTGCCTGTACTATGGCTTGGGATGAAACAGGAAAGTGAAAGCCAGTGCTGTAATAAGTTCATCAATTGCAACTTGGCAACTCTGAAAGCCGAGAGGAGTTCTGAGGCCAGAAAGGTTTGAACTGGGGTGGTGTGGGTTGGGGGGCTACAGTTATGGCTCCCTTCCCACCCCATCCTTCATCCCTTCACTACAGATTGACCCCAGAGTCTTCACACTGAGCTACTGTATCACCAGCCCTGTTTTTGTTTTTTATTTTGAGATAGGATCTCACTAAGTCACTAAGTTGCCCAGACTGGGCTCCAACTGCAGATCCTCCTGCGCCAGCCTCCCACAGCTCAGGGATGATGATGACTGTTTCACCACACTGGTAGCTGCAGTGAGGACTCTTAAACTTAAAGCCTTTTGGCTAGCAAGTTGTTCAGCAATTTCTTAATAAGTGCTGGCTCTGTATCTGGCTCCAACTTGTTTCCCAGTGGCCCTCCTCCTGCCTTCTTGCTGTCAGTTGAAGAAGATAAGGGAGCAGAGCTCTCAGGAGAAACACAAGGCAAGAGCTAGGAGAACAAGGGCATGAGCTTAGGCCAGTCAGTGTTGGCTACCAATCAGTTCGTGGGAATTTAAGCACTCGTTTCTTCATTCATTCATTCTTTCCCGCATTAACAATTCCTTCACTTAATAAATATTTATGGAGTGCCTATTTTATGCCAGGCACTGGAAATATTGTGGTACCCTTCTGTACAGTCTCAGGAGGAAAAGTCAGAAGGGGTGCTGGGTTCCCTGCGATAGGGTAGAAGAAGCCTCTCATTACCAGGATGTCACACTTTAAAAGTTACTCCTTAAAAATCCACAGATGTTTTCCAGTCAGCGCTACCAAACCCAAGATCGAATTATCCTTAAGAAACTGCCAACATTTTGCAGACATGAAAGATTCAAAAATGGGTCCCTAGCACCTCATAAAAACCTTCCCCCCTTTCAGGGCCTCTCTGCAGCATATGTGAGGGCTGGACTAGGGAAAGCAGAGAGGGGTTGTGGGAGGGCTGGAAGGCCTGGCTGTTCGGTCAGCTGCCCCTCCCTAATCCCCCAGCTCCCTGTTGTTCCTCAAAGTTCCTTCTGGCCTTAAAGGCACAGTAACTTCTGACCCGTCAGCTGTACTTGTGTTGGAGGACAATCTACTGAGCAGTCACAAAGCACTGACATCTCTCGGGGAGCTTGTCATCCACGCATGAGCTAAAGAGGTGTGGTCTCTTCGGGAGCTTATAGTTCAGTTAATGAGAAAGACAGATTAATTAATTGCATGAATAACTAATTAGTTGCAATTGTGACAGTTGCTTGGGAAAAGACTACGTGATAAGAATGGTCTCACTCAACAGAGGTACCTAGCAAGGTTTCCTTGAGCAGACAACATTTAATACTGATAAGTAAAGAGTGAGGGGTATTTGGCCAGGTAAGGTAGTGGGAGGCCACAGTATGTGTGATCTCCAAGGCCAGACATGCAGTATTTTCAAACAATAGTGAACAGGCCAGGATTTGGGGCTGAATGAGGCAGGAAGAAAAACTCAAAGTGAGTTCTAGGAAACGGGGGGGAGAGGCTAGCCAGGTAGGGCCTCAAAGCCATGACAGGGGTTTAGGTTGCACCCTAAGTACTTGGGAAGCCACCGAAGTTGCTCTGGGCAGGAGGCCAGATCAGGCCTTCACTGGCTTGGGGGCAGCCCAGCCTAGAAAAGAGGAGACTGCTGAGAGCAGCCACGCTCTTCTGGGAAATGGGAGATGGGAGATGATGATGGTGGATGACGGTGGGAGATGATGTATGTGGTGAAGATGGGGAGCAACTGACAAGAGGCCAGCACCTGTCGGAAACGGAGTCAGAAGACACTGTAGTAGCTTCTCTATGCTGCTTCAGAGAATGGATTCATTCCTCTTCTCTAAGAGGTGTTTAGAGCCCATACGGAAAAGTTCTTCAGAACTGAGGGTTTGGTAAAGACTTGAGGGATGTCAAGTGAATCATGCTGAGTCAAACAAGCAGACTTTCAAAAGTCACATACTGTACAACTATATAATAAATATTATTAAATTATTAAATAATTATTAATATTATAAAAGTCGATGTGACAAAATCAGAGAGACAAATACATTAGTGGTTTGAGAGACTCAGCATATGGAGTTGAGCAAGGGAACCAAAGTGACTATACAGGGTAGCTCGAGGTAGATCTTCATAATGACAGAGTGGTTCCTTATATAAACTGTGATGGTAGTGATAAGATGGCTCAGAACTATATATACACATTAAATTATGCTAATTTCCTATAGCTGCATTAAACCAATAGGGCAAACTGAATGAAAGGTCCATGGGCACTGTCTGCCTTATTGTCTCAACTTCCTATGAATCTATACTTACATGAAAGAAAATTTATTTTTAAAAAAACAAATAAAATATGGCTCTTGCTATGTAGCAAAACCCCACAAGATACAGCTGTGATTCAAACCAGGTCTGCCCTCCTTTCAGAGAGCCTCTAGTCAAGCCTGCAGGTAGAGAAATAAAGGAGACTGTTCTGAAGGTGACATTCATTCTGAGTGTGGGCCACATTTCTGAAGTCGTAGTGCAGAGCATTAAACCCAGGGATTTCACATTCCCACTCCTTTTTTGTCTTTCTCACTAATCAGTCCCAAGTGGGACTCAAACTTGTGATCCTCCTGCCTCACTCAACCTCCCAGAGTTCTGGAATTACAGGGATGGGCTATGATGCTTGTGGAAAACTTACATGTACTAAGTAGAGGGAATGGGATTGTAGAGAGAGGATGGGAATCTGTGGGGATAGATTTTTTTTTTAAGAGCAGAAATTAGGCAAATTAGAAGTTGGGGTTACAGAAAGAATTCCATTAAGGTTCTTTGAAAAACCAGTTTGCATTTATGAATTTGTTTACAAATTATTAACTCTTGGACTGAAAGTTCGAAACATGAATGTCAGGCACTCTGAGCCCCTAAGCAACATGTCAGTGGAAAAGACTATGTCCAAGTAGTATGCTGCCACTTCTTTTATAACTTCCTCCAGACCAAAGCTAACCTTTTCATGTTGATAGACTGGTTTTTAAGGGCAATTTTAGGTTCTTAGAAAAACTGAGCAGGAAGTACCAAAATTTGTAATATATTCCCCACCCCTGTCTGCACAGCCCCCTTAAAATCAACACCCTATGTCCTGAAGGTACATCCACTTGAGTATGAATGACTCAATCTTATCATTTTTATGGCAAAGTAATACTCTATTCTATAAAAGAACCATATATTCACAGATGTATAAATATTGTATCTTTTCTCTGGTATGAGAAAATGAAGAGGTAATTGAATTCTAGAATATAAGGTAAATATTGTGAAATAGAAAATATTTAAAAGGAAATGAGGTGTAGGGGTAAGTAAAGAGGGCAAAATAAGGTGATGGTAATAAAAAAGGAAAAGCCTAAGTATATAGGGGGTAGGAGTTTGTAGGGTAGGTAGAAGAATGGGAAAAAATGAGAATTAAGTCATGTCATATCATATACTGGTACAAATTCTCAATGGAGAAAGTGACTATGATGTGTATATATAATGTACCAATAAAGATTTGAATTTTTTTAAAAAAATCAACATCCTTGACCAGAGAGGTACACTGGTTACAACTGATCAGCCTGTAGTGATGTATCATGCTGGCCTAAATTTCTAATTTACACTGTGTTTACTCTTAGTAGTTATAGTTTAGATCTAGAATGAGCCCGAAAAGCCTCATGTTAGAAGTGAGATTTTTGCAAAATGATTGGACAATGGCAATGCCGTGTTCATCAGGCAATCGATCTGTACATGAATCTATAGCTGATGTGCTTTTAGGAGGTGGAGCTTGGTTAAAGGTGAGTCACTAAGCACATGACCTAGATGGTTGTATCTCCCTCCCTCCCATCTCTTTCCTTCTCAGTCTGCTTCCTGGCCACCATGACAGGAGCAGCTTTCCTCTGCTATGTCCTTCCGCTGTGATATCTCTGCCCTGGAGCCAGTCAACTATACAATGAAATCTCTAAAATCTGTGAATGCAAATAAAACTTTCCTCCGTTAAGCTGTGGCGTTGGGTATTTTGTCCCAGCAACAGAAACCTGACTAAGACAACGATGCATATCCTCTGCATTTGGACAAATATATAATGGCGAGTATCCATCACTCCAGTAACATGCAAAGTGGTTTCACTGTCCTAAACCCCTTCATGCTCCATCTATTTATCCCTCCTTTCCCTCTAACCTCTAGAAACCAGTGATCTTTTCGCTGTCTTCACACTTTTGCCTTTTCTATAATGCCATATAGTTGGAATAATATAGTATGTAGCTTTCTCATATTAATTATATGCACTTAAATTTCCTCTCTATATTGTTATAGCTTGATATCTAATTTTTTTCAGTACTAAATACTCCACTGTTCTGTGGAACCATGGTTTATTTATCTATTTATTTACAAAACTATCTTGGCTACTTTGAGACTGTAGTAATTATGAATAATGCTGTGGGCACTGCTGTAATTATGAATAAAAGTCTCTATGTGGACATACATTTTCAGTTCATTTGTTCAAATACTAAGATAGGAAGTTGCTAGGTCATATGGAAAGACCATGTTTAGTTTTGTAAGAAGCTTCCAAACTATATCCAAAGTGTCTGTATCATTTGGCATTCCTGCCAGCAGTGAATGAGAGTTTTTGATTGCAGTAAGAAGGCAGGAAAAGATAAAGGGCCTCAGTGAGGTTTCTGGCAAATAAAGGGTTAAACCTCTGGTACATATCCTATCTATCTATCTATCTATCTATCTATCTATCTATCGACAGACTGAAAGACAGCTAAGGAAAACAAACAGAGCAAGGTGATAAGAAGACCACAGCTCACTTCCCTTCTCAACAGGGCCCTAATTCCCTCCTTCCTCTGATTAAGCACAAAGAGATCAAGTGAGGATGGGGAGGGGCTATATTATAGAAACTCACTTAGTTTATCACATATACACTAACACCTGACACTCATACATCTATATGTAAATACATACATACATATATATATATTATTATTATCACCATATTAATGCACTAAAATGCACCTGTGTTCCTTTTACTGATGCGGCCTTGGCTGTAACTCTGCTGTAAATCTCAGAAGACAATTCCATGAATAACACAGAGACCACTGAAGTGCTTCTCTGAGAATGCACACGTGGGCAATGGGAGGGGGAATGGCCAAGTCAGGCTTTCAGAGCCCACAACAGCCAACCAAGTTCGCACTCTCAACAGGGTGAGTCCCCCCCTTTTTTTGCGGTGTAATGAGGGGTCTCAGAACACCCCCACATGCTCCAGGTGCCAGCTCTGGATTCCCTACCTTACTGCAACAAGGTAGCCTTCTATTCCTTTTCTCATCTTTTCCCAATAAAACAATTGTGCTCCCCCATTTCTCTTCCTTTTCCAATGAAGTGATTTTGTTTCTCCTTCTGAACTTACATCTCTAATTCTTTTATTCATGTAGTTGCATTTTGTTTTATATGAATCCTACATAAAAATGTAACGTCAGGAGATAAGAAGCAGCATCTTGTTCCACATCCTCCAGGCCTTTGTATTGTCACTGTATGGGACTGGGCCACTCTGATAGGTATGCAATGTTATCTTATTGCAGTGTTGGGAACACAATCCAGAGCCAACAATGTGTTAGGTGGGTGATCTACTACCAATCCATATCCTCAGACCATCATTGTTATTTTAATTTTTAATGCTCTAGATTTTACATCAAATATTTCTTCATATGCTTATTTGCCATCCATGAATCTTATTGGTTAGGTACTTGTTGAGATCCTTTGCTCATTTTTAATTGAAGTGTTCCTTTACTTATTGGTGTTTTTTAAGAGTCCTTGGTATAGCAACATTTTATCAATGTCTTTCACAAATATTTTTTCCCAGTCTATGACTGCTCTTCTCATAATCTTTAACAATCTTTTGCAGAGCAGAAACTTGTAATTTGAATAAAATCCAGGTTATTAATTCATTCTTTTGTGCAGGATGCTTTTGCTATTATATCAAAAAAGTCATTACCATACCAAAGGCCACAGAGATTTTCTTCTATATTTTTGGGAGCCTTATAGTTTTGCAATTTAGGTCCATAATATATTTTGAGTTATTGTTTGTGAGGGTGCGCAGGGTCTAGATTCATTTTTTATACATATGTCCAGCACTGTTTGTTGCAAAGACTGTTCTGTTTCTCTACTGTATTGCATTCACTGCTTTCTCAAAGACCAGCTGACTGCTTATGTGAATCTGCTTCTAGGGTCTCTACTCTGCTTTTGATCTATTTGTCTATTCTTTCTCCATCACCACACTGTCTTGATACCATAGCTTTACAATAACTCTTAAATAGTTTCAATCCTCCAACTTTGTTTTTCTACTTAAATATTATGTTGACTATTCTTAGTTTCCTGCATCTCCATATAAACTTTAAGAATCAGCTTGTCAACATTCAAAAAATAACTTGCTGGGATTTTGATTGGGACCACACTGAACTTCTATCTTTTCTTTTGTTCTGGGCCCCTTTGTATCCTGTGTCAGATATGCACTTGCTAGATATTCACAGTGGCCAAAATGCACAGCTTTTCAGCGGAGACCGCCATGGTGCTCACACAGTGAATCTCAAGCACAGACCAAGTAGAATAGAAGCTCTTACTTCATGTGAACATAAAGAGAGATGGACAAGTTGGAAGGGGAAAAGTCCACAGTAAGATAAGAGAAGGGCTGAAGAATGTTCTGGAGGGGGCAAGTTAACTGTACTAACTTTGTAGATGTCTCAAAGGGGAAATCAGCCAGGCATGGTAGTGTGCTCCTGTAATCTCACCACTTGGGAGGCTGAGGCAGGAGGATTACAGATTACCATGAATTCAAGGCCTGCCTGGGCTACACAGCAAGGCTCTGTCTCCAAAAAAAAAAAAAGAAAAACAAAAACAAAAGGGAAAAAAAAATCTCTTAAGGTGACTACACAACAAGCTTATAGTCTTTATGCAAAGAAAACCAATAAACAAAGATCTAAGTACTAAAGAAGAAAAAATATTAAGTTATCTGTGGTTGACTATGGGTTGAGATATACAACACAAATATAAATATGTGTATGCATATGTTATAAGTGTAATATAATTTTATATATGTATGTATGTGTGTGTACATATATATATATATATATATATATATATATATATATATATATATATACAGCATAAAGAGCTAGCTATCCCCTGACGTTCACAAGCTGGCTGAGATTGGTCAGCCAGGCCTTGGAGTTGTGATCACCTATTAAACACGAATAATCTCACAAAGCAGCATCAGACAAAGCAGCACTATGTCAGCACTATGGCAGACAAACCAAGGTCTAAACAGAACCACACTGGAGTCACGTCTTCACAAGAACACAGCACAAGCCCCAGAAATGATGAGACAGCTCCCTCTCCTGGCTAATAGGAGGGACTGCTCCTTCCTTGCTGCTGCTTTGCCCATCACAGCTTTGCTTCACTAGCTCATCCTTTCTCTAGATAAAGTTTATTGAAATACCCAATCATAGAGTTGGGCTCACTTCTGGACAGACTCAATCTGAGAACATACCCGGCTCCCTTACACCCTTCCCTCACCACAGAACACAAGCCCATAACCCAGAAGTGCTCTCGAACCTTCTTTGCTGAGAGACACAGTTCCCATATTGTACACTGTTTCTCCCTGCTGGAGAGTATTCAATGTGTGTTTGAGAGAGAGAGAGAGAGACAGAGACAGAGAGAGACAGACAGAGAGAGAGAGAGACATAGAGATAGAGAGAGAGACAGAGAGGGCGAGAGAGACAGAAAGAGAGGGAGAGACAGAGAGAGAGGGAGAGATAGAGAGGGAGAGAGACACAGAGAGAAAGGGAGAGAGACAGAAAGAAGGAGACAGAGAGACAAAGAGAAGGAGAGAGAGACAGAGAGAGGAGGAGAGAGAGAGAATGTCATGTGGGAGAGGGAAGGGAAGAGGAAGAGAGGGTTTTTTTAGAAAGAGAGAGAGAGGGATGGAGGAAGTTAAAGAGGGAGGGAGAGAAAGTGCTCTTATTTGTTTGTTTTGTTTTATTTTGGTTTTTTTCTACATGATTTCATCTTCTTACGCTCCTCAAAACATTAAAATGGAACTCCTTCCAGATATTTAGGCAGGAGAATGATTAGCCTGGGCAAGATAGCAAGACCCTTCCCATATCATAAGTAAACAGAGAAATCAAGATACATCATGTAAGATACAAATTCTCAATGTTGAATGGGATCATAATATATTATTAAAATATACCAATAAAGTGAATAAAGGGGGGAAATAGTAAGCAGAAAAATAGCAAGCAGGCAGACATAATTTTTTTAAATTACCTTTATTGGTACATTAAATATACACATCATGATTGCACTCCATAATGGGGATTTGTACCAGTATAAGACACAACTTAATTCTCATTTTTTCCCATAGCCCCTCCCACCCTACCACCCCCCCATATATATAAAATTTGTTTCCTTACTTTTTTGTTACAATCTCAACATTGTCCCCTTTCACCTTATTTTACATTGAGCA